>JAIPRL010000174.1:90811-104378 GCA_025469235.1 Pemphigus obesinymphae
AGAAATGATTTATCATTGCTTTCAAATTCAATATATCCACCACCAGTATCCTACCCAACAAAGCGAAGTACATCTACCACTACTTACATCCAACGTGCGAAGTGGACCGGACAGCTTTTTAATAATACATATATGATTTATGTTTAGTTTTAACTAAAATTATTAAGTTGTTATTTATTATAATTTGGAGGCTGAGCTGAGATGTAGACTTTTAAAATTTACGTTATATGAATAATTTAAATATTTTCAATGTTTTAAAAATTACACAAAACTAACAATTTTACAATAAAAAAACCAAATTGATCTTTTTTCATGAATACTTATAAATAAGCCAAGTTTCATACAGTTCGGTGAAGTTGAGTTCTTGACTATGTGATGAATTGGTATGGAATGACCCCTTGTTGTTTGGTTATTTAATTATTTTTCGCTCGCTCTTGTTCAGTATTTATTGGTATAATGCTATAAATATTACAATAATAATTTAAAGATTAAGGCTTGAAAATATCTCAGATTACCTATTACTGCTGTGTATTAATAAATTGGAAAATGTTTAATTTGCGCTGGGGTAATTATTATAAATTCTTGTCGGATTAAACAAAGGAGTTATATTACGAAATAAAATTGTTTATTTATACATATATAGTGGCAACTTCAATAATAAACCATAGACAAATATTTGTTACATTCTGAGAATCGGGACACATAAATTTTCGTCGTATGCGTCTACATACCTGTAAAATGTTTTTATTATCATGTACAACAAATTGATTTAGTGTACCAAGTGTCATTGTTAATGATTTTTCTGAAATAAAATTTTTAGACGAGAAAAACGCGAAACCCGCGGCCCGGGTCCCGATTAAAAAAAAAAAAAAAAAAAAAAACACCACAATCAGTATTCTGTAGATGATAAAATAAATGTAATGTTTTCCGTGCCGTGCGCGCACACGCTTGGTAACAACACGGTGACCACGGAATGAACGTGTTTGCGGTATGAAATGTATGTACATATTTTGCATCTTGTCGGGGATGTGACACACGGCGTAGGACGACGTACGACGAAACGCGCGGCGATTAATATACAATCACGTGTGATTTCGGGCGAAATATTTATCGGGACGAATACGGTCGTTAGAAATACGAAATTTCGGTTTAACGTGGCCATCATATCAAATATGATAACACCGACAAACTATATATATATACGACACTCGTTGGTAGTTAGCCAGGGTGAATATTATTATATCTTCGTATTACGACCGTTTCGACGACAACGTGCGATACAATAAGTTTCGCGTGCCCAACCACAACACACTTGGACCGTGCCGACAGTGCGCCGAATAATAGATATTTACTGGACATTATGCGCTCGTTAACGATCCCGTTGGCCGTTTTGGCAGATCCACTCTCCTCCGTATCTGTATCGAACCTCCAAATAGTATCTATACACACTATAATATTGTAATATACACACGGCGTTTATATGTGGCATTGATATAAACCCAAATTACTCTTACGAAACGTCCGAAACGGTGTGTACGTATGTCTATATAATATTATATAATATACGGAATATGTATACTATAACTATATGGGCGCATAACAGGGTCGGTGGTTAATGTACACTAAAAGCCAGTTAATATAACATTGTTTAAAATATAATGCGCGCACAACAATCGTCCGGACAAACTTTGGTCATTCTCCGCGTCGTCACCGGGATATCCGGTATTCGTCTAATCTCGGCCCCACCCCCCCCCCCCCAGAACTTTACCACCGCGGTGTATATATATATATATATGTACGTACGTACGTTGGGCGCGGTTAAATCCGCACATTAAAATATGACCTTTCCCGAAACTCGAGTACATAACGGCTATATATATAGTGCCCTGCCGTCAATTAAATACGACCGCCGCCGCACGGTATTTGTACAGAGACCTCCGTATAATAGACTATAATAGCTATCATAATCACATTACATTACATTTTTTTTTTTTTAAATTGTATAATACTCGTACGTTATATAAGGAAAATTTGCGTTTGCAAACAGGTCCTCGACGGATTTGGTCTCCGTCGGACTAGGTCTTTAGTTGTGCCCACTAACGTAAAAATGAGAGTCCGCTACTTTTCGCGGAGCGTATCCTCCAGCGGACTTAATCCGCTGGTTAGTCGAAGAAATCCGTTGATTTTTATGCTTAGGACCGAGTCCGCTGGTCTTTCAAGACGTACTGAAAGACCTACGGATTTCAACTGATTTATCAGTTATCATTATTGTGTTATATACCTACCTACCCATATAATGAATGAACACAACTACCTTTTTTTTTTTTTTTTTTTTTTATATTCAACTGCACTTATTTTCCATAAACATGGTTTTGATTGGTATAGTTCTATAAATTCGGTAGTAACTCCACTCTACTCCACTCGTGATGTAAAAATGTAAAAATGTACATACAAAATGCATGTACCTACCGAGTACTGAGCATAAAATTTGAGCTATTTTGATGTTTAAAAAATAAAATCATACATAAACTATTGATAAGTAAACAAATGATATTTTATGATAATAATAAAATAGATAATAAATAATAATAGGTCCGTCGGACCCGGTCCGCCGGATCTGGTCCGATGGTTAGTGGAGAAGCGAGAAACTTGATCCGTTGGACCAAATATGTCGGATTTTTTTTTTGTTTAGACACCATATACGAAAGGACTTTTTAGAGGATTTAATCCGCTGGAGATCAAATCCGTCAATAAGTCCTCTCGTGTATGGACTCTCTCCTATTCGTTTTGTGAACTGGTAATGTAGAAAATAATGCCCTGCGGTCTATGTACTTCTTTCGTATACGTGTACCGACTGCATTGAAGGAGCAGAACATTTTTAGTATCGAACCCGAAAGTGTCGTAATACACGATATTTTCAAAATTCGTTTTAAATACATCAACGGTTTATATGAGAATGGGCGTAAAGTTTTTACTATTTTCAGTTTATACGTATCAATTCTGTATGAAATTTCATGCTGCATCGAATGGTACCACTGTCGTTCACCGGTCAGATTAATTTTTCCAGGTATAAGTCACAAGAGGTATATACAATAGATCATATGTCATTAAAAAATTTTAAGAATAATTATAAAATGAAATATATTTAGTACGAAAATTATAATCAATGTATAAAATTTGATTATGAAAACGAAATAAAAAACAAATAGTTATAATGTTTTTTGTGTCTCTTGAAACGTAGCAGATTTTGACTTGACTTCATAAAACCCATCCTTATATATATAATAATTTATAATAATTATATAGTAATTTTATAGTATAGTTTTCATTTTTATTCATTATCCGACTCGCTATCAAATATTCTAATCTATATATCTATTTTTTTAACCAATACATTATAAAACTGTTAAATCAGTAAGTATCTAAAATGTATTGTTATTACTTTATTATTTTATATTTTTTTTCATCATCATCAAATGCTTTAGTGTCTATGATAAAACTACAAACAAAGATTGTAAGAACTGGAAACGATAAGGCAATGGTCATGATAGTGGTAGAGAAAATGATAAATTAGTAGAGAAATTTTGTAACGATAAATTTATAAATAAGTGAATCTTAGCGATTTGTCATGCGACCCCAGCGATCGTATGCCATTCGTCGCATATTGTAGTCTACACCTAAATATGTTGTTAAAACTTAATATCCTCTCCTCCATATACTCGTACATAATTGCAAATAATATAAAAATACCAGCCCTCCTACTTCCAAGGACCAGTGGCATGTCCAGCTCAAAATATTTGGGCAGGCCCGTTGTGTTCTGTACTAGTGATTATTTATTTACTACTAAGTTCTTAGTGAGTGCCAGCACTGCTATGTTTTAGATAATTTACTATTTATGTTTTACTATTATTTACAATTATAATCGTAAATTTATCCCTGGAATAATTATTTTAATTTTGATTAAACTTAATAAAATAGTATTAAAATCGAAGTTTAAAATATTTGTAGTATTATTATTAAATATGTGAAAATATTTAATAATAAAAGTAAACTTACTTTCAATATTTAAAAAATGTTTGCAAAAAAAAATGTACATGAAAATTTACACCCCTATAGTTATGTTGACTAAAATCATTGAAATTGATTACAAACACGATCACATGTTAACCTGTACGGTCTATCCAAGAATAAAATTTATCTTTATGTATTCATTTTCCGAGTATCAACCCTTTAAAAAAACACATTTGCATAGGCCAATTAAATTAAATTTAACTATAATACAAATACGTATACCATTATGCAAGTTTGAGTTTAAAATTAATCAGGGGACAAAAACATTTAATAGTTCTCTTTGACATACTGTATAATGAACTCTAAATCAATTGTGCATTATATTATTGTGTTTAATTTGTCGAATAGATACCCTATTACCCTATATTTAAATTTGTAAAATGATCTTGTGATATGTGTGAATAAATGATACGAATATCGGTTTCAGCCTCAGGTTAATTAAATAAAAAGGTTTTCGTTTAGTCTAGTATCGATATCGTACTTTCCCCAATGATGTCAAACGAGAATAAATGTTTTACGCGTTTCAGATCTTTTAACGATTGTTATTTTTAATTATTATTGTTTCAAATAACACAGTTAATTAAATGAACTAAAAAATTATCCGTATTGATTTGTAATCAAAGTCACATTTATTTGAGTGGAAATTAATAAGATAACGGTAAAAAAAACCATTAATGATATGACATTAAAATTCGCGAATTCATATCACAGTTAAATTTATAATATCAACTCATGTTATAATGCATTTTTGTTTTTACATTTCATCTAAACAATTTTATTTCAAATATTAATAGGGTGTACAATGTACACTATATATACCTACGGACAATTGAAAATTGTATTATATATTATACATTTTTAATAAAAAAAAATATTATGAATAACTATCTCGTGGAATAAAATATTAATTGAAATGTGCCATAAATGGGTTTATTTTATCATTGAACTATTAATTAAATGGACATCTGTCAATAAAAAGGGTAGTATGGAAGACAAATTAGTTTTCTCCGTGATATCTGCATATTATTAATTGAAAGACAATCAAACTGTTCATGGATTATATATAAAACATATATTAAACGGAAATATGAAAATCTTCCCTTCCACCATACTTTTTTGTAGTTATCACCACGAACTAACTATGATTATATATGGACTGGCAACAGGACCAATATTTGCGGACACGTTTTAATATGGAGTTTTCGCGGTGAGGGGCTTTTACGAGTCGAAACGCTATCTACAATCTGCTTTAATGAGTAGCCCGTGAATGATTCAAGTATTTAACTGAAAAATATTTGTCCGTGAAAGATTTGTTTAGTTTAGTACTTAAAAAATATCCTAGGAACGCTCCAGACCGCCAAATCCCTCCACTTATGAAACCCCGTTTCAAAACCTGATCACACCACTATCACCCGTCTGCCTTGTCGTTGCTAATTCATATAATCACATATTTTCTGAAAATTTCAGTAGGCAGTGGTCAAGGTACGTACAGAACATTAAACATTAAATTACATGTCATTAGAGGGCGTTCCAGTGTTACCTAACCGACTAGGAGGAGGGGGTCTATCGTGTGCTTAAATTTGTTGACAATGAAATGGGAGCGGAGTTAGAACCATGCTGACGTCAGCAGTAATAAAAATTAAAAAATATATGTATATAAATGTGTACTTATTTTTATCAAAATATATGAAGTAAAATTCAAAATGTATAACAAATTTTTTTATTTATTATTAATTAATTCATATAAAATTCTGAAATTTTTATTTTATTTTTTTTAATAGAGGGGGGAGGGTTCGTTGTACATATGCTGATGTAATAAAGTAGGGGGATCGGACATTTGCTGACAATTACTAACATGGGGGAGGAGGGGGCCTGAAAAGTGCCGACGTTATACTTGAACGTCCCTATAGATATAAAATTATAACTGCATACATAATTTATATGTGAATAAAACTTATAATATGTACTAGACTTGGTCAACAATTTACAGAATTTTCGACTTCAAACAAATTGATTTACCGGTAACTTTAATTTTAGATGGCTATAGGGAAAACATTAATTATGAATATAATAAATAATTAAATTGTGATATCATTGTTATTATATATATATAATCATTTTTAAAAAACTAGTCTGTAACTATACTGTAAATATATATATACATATTTCGTATAATATAATTTATAATACATTAACTGTAGGTTATATTCTGATTATTGGATTGTGTAAAATTTACGAGATCATCTACACAACTACACCGAATTATACCACTAACATTTTCACAAAAATTAGAATTATTTTTAAAATAAATTATCAGGCTTTACTAATAGTTATATTTTTTTTAAATAAAAATAAATAAATTATAGTAGGTACATATTGAGTACCTAAAATTTTAACATTTGAATATAATTATTGAATTCAATAAAATATTTAACATATTTCTTCGTGGTAAAATGTGTAAGATAATATTTTACAAGCATAAAGAACGTATAATATTATTTATTATATTATCAGGTATACGATATTTTGTTTTATATTAACTTAAAAATGTTTGAATAACTTATTTTATTTTATCGCTCGGCTAATATGCGTAGGCCTAAATAAAGTTTTGATTTAAAACTTTCTTTTCGGACATCCACAACGTATATGCGTGATATCTTAAATAAAGTTTTCAGACTCTGAGTTCCAATAATGTACATCAGCTTAAAATCTATGAAATGTTTTCGAGTTTTGACTTAAGAAATGGGTTTTTATGTTACCTATAAATAAATGCTCAAATGTACTCACAAGATGAAAACCCCAGCTGTGTGTTCCCAAAAACCTTTGAAATATAACTCATCCGCTTACATATTGGAATGGCATATAAGTTGAATTTACTTCTTATACCTACTCAAACCGTACTTTGTCATAAGATAAGAAATGTAAAATTTACTATTTTTTACTTTTATAATATATACTATATATAAATATGCATTATAAACAATAATAAACAAGTATGTAAGAATTTCATGTCTTAAGAAAGAATATTTTAGTTCTAACAGAACAAAAACTTCATATTAATTTAGATGCAGTCAACTTAAAAGTTAAAAATAAATCCAAATATTTAGTCAGGTATTTTCTTATTTCTTGCAAACTATACAAGAAACTTAATTTTTCGTGTAGACTGAAATTAAATATATACCATATGCAATAATTATATATATATAATTATCTACCTAATTCTTTAATTGAATATTGACTAAATGATGAACATTAAATATAATCAATGTTTATTTTTATTCATATTTTATATATATATAGATAATGGTTTTCAATAATTGTATTTTTTATTTTTTTTTCATGTATATATATATATATATATATATAATATATATAGTATATATACTTTTGGTAAATTAGTAAATTCAGAGTTTTTTTTTATATACGAGTAGAGGTTATTGAAATCCGTTCTAGTTGGTACTGTATACAGGCTATTTCTTGATTTTCTACGTATTTTTTATAAACGTAACAAAAAATTACTCTTTATATGTTTATAATTTACAAAGTTGTTATAAATCAGAAAATAACAAATGAACTGGTTATGGTTACCGACTAAACAGTTCATATATAATATTTATAATAACCAAAAAATACCGAAAATGATTATAAATTTGATAAATTATAATACCGAAAACTTAAAATTTCCATCTAGTATTAACTATAGCACTATATATATTGAGGTTATATTTTTTAATAACTATATGAATTCTAATATTAGTATTTATGGCATATACATCATAGCTTTGCTCAAAATTGTTTTTTCGAAACAAATGATTTATCATTGCTTTCAAATTCAAAATATCCACCCCTCGTATCCTACCCATAGAGCGAAGGGTATTCAGTTCTGAACTAACTGGCTTTTAAATATATTATATTATATTATATTTTTTTATAAATCAATTTTAATTTTTGAAGCGTATCATTCACATAAAACTTAGTAAGTAATTGTAGATTGTTATAAATCTAATATACAAGATAAAACATATCATCGTATTAGTGTTCAAAACATTTTGGTTTTACTCATTTTAATATTTTTAGAAAAATTTTATTATAATTAATTATACAACATTACGAATCTGAATTACTTTAAGTTATAATTAATTAAATGAATAAAAATAAAAATTATATCTACCATAGTAGATCTCGCCACTCTGGTTTCGAGTTAAGATTCGACCGCTAAGCCGGGTCGGATGCTGAAATATATACCCCATAACCCGAAATTTACATATTCGGACAACACATAAATATGCCAATAAAGGCAGCATCTAAAGGTATAAAATTATTCAACTTTTTGAGAAAAATTCCTTTCGCTCTTCTTCTATAACTCTCTCAAAAATATACTTAGAAGGAAGGTGTTTAATTATTTTGAATAAATAATATCTCAATTGTGCTTTTTCGATAATATATTTTAATTACTTAAATATTAAATTGTCCAATATTCATGTTTAAAATAATTATTTTTTTATTTTCATATAAATATTCATTCAAAACTGTTGTAAAAAAAAAAAGCTCTTCGAGGAAGCATAGTAAACTATGTTTCTACAATAATTATACTCTGAGCTGTGCACGAAGGGTCAAACCTTGTTTTTACATGACAAAAATACCCGTACTACGCCCTCTTGAGAAATTACATGAATCGTTATCCTACATTTACCTAACTAATTTTTGAATTTTTAAATGTGTATACATAAAATATAATATGTATTCATATTAATAAAATAACATAATTCCAAGTCTATTTTATATCAATTAAGTTTAATATTTTTCTTATAACGTAAACAACAGAGTAATAATATTAAATATTATGAATTATTGACAGCCTAAAAGAGATTCTGTTTAATTATTTTTTCTGTCCTATAGAAAATATTTTCACCAGAAGGCAATTTCATCAAATAAATTATATATCGTCTATAGAAATAACGTTCATGTATTTGCGGATTTGTCCAGGGACCCAACTTTAATCTATTTTTAATCAAGTAAGATTTTGACTAGGGATTTTTCCTAGAAATCTTTTTATGATTCATATAATATGTATTGTTTAAAAAGCAAAATTATTGTTTTAGTATTGATTATTGAACATTCTTCCGGTAATTCGTCATCAATATAAAATACCAAGCGATAAAAATGAACACAATATTTACTATACAATAAAAAAGAATACTGTGTTCTTCGTGCCAATTTAATGCGGAATTCGTTCAAATGTACTCGTATTTTCCTATACATAAAAATGATTTGTGATATTATTTGAAGAAATACTTCTTTTAATTTTTATAAAATCGTATGGAACATTTTGAATTCGAATATATATAAATTACTATAAATATGTGTAACGCTTTTGGGTAACTTAGGGTTTCGAGTTTTTTCTTTGTTTCTATATCAGACACCATTTTTGTAGTATATTTATAAAAAAATCGATAATTTCAAATCATCAAATTATACTGTGTACTTACGGTTCTGTTGGCAAGATTTTTGACTCTACAGTTGAGGTATGTCATTTTTCCCAAAGGGGCGGTGACATTTTTTGACGCTGCCTTATCGAAATACGGTAGATCAGGTTTCACAGAGAATTCACCCAAGTTATTTTGATGTTTGTTCGATTTACTTAACAGGCATTCTGATAAATCTGGAAACAACAATGAAAATATTTTTAGACGACATAAAGAATTATTTGTCTTTATATTATTTTGTTCATTTGATCGTATACATACTATATATAAAAGTATAAAGAGATATTTTTCCTTAAAATTTATTGATTACATTTTTTTTTTCACATTAAATACTGAAACACTTTGCGATTTGAACAAGATATGATAGTACAATAATCGAATGCTGAAAATTAAATTAATAAAAAAATTAAATAAAAATAAAATGGTTTTAAAACCCGTTAAGAATTTATAAATTATGTACATCAATGACAAATAAATCAGAAGATGTAACTTTCAATTTTAAAATACCCACAATTTTACCATATTTAAAATTATTCATTGTTATCATGTACCTATATTATTTTATTTAAATTTTTTTTAATTAATGTAAACGCTTTTGATGTCTTAAATTAGTTATTGTATTTATTACAAATTGTATTTATTATAAATTTAATTTATTTACTGAACATAAATGGTTTAGTGAAAAATTATGATATAAAATCATAATTTTATATAGTAATTAGTAATACTAATAACCATAGAAATAAAAATAGTAGGTCACTTTTATAATAATTTTTGACATAATATATTTTGCGATTTGATTATAGTAATTCATGTATAATATAATGGCGTAAAATAAGTATGGTTATCGCAATTGATCGATCATACAAATGTAGTGTTATTATAATAGTAATTAGTATGGGAAACAGCATACAATAGTAGGTAAATAGGTTAATTAATAAGTGATTGCAATTGCGTAATTTTAAATATAAATTGCCGATGATTTTATAAATTGTACTTAAACAGCATATAAAGCATATGCTGTTTTACCATTATAGTATATACCATTATTTTAATGATCAACCGATCACAATTCTGTACACCAATATTATACGTACATTAATATTCTACATATTTTGTAAAGAATATTTTTGATGAATTAAATGAATCAAATTCATCTTCTTTACCATATCTATACTATAATAACATTTGTGGAATTTAAGCACAATATTTATTTTATGTTATCTGCTATCACTATATGGAAAACTACGAATCATATAACGGTTTTTACGTTACCCAATAACAGCTATGATTGAACGAATTGCGCAATACATGACGGTTTTATTGTTCTTAGCCGTTGGTAATCACTGTAAGCAGCGGTTTGATAAACTATTCGCATCCATAACTGGTTGTTTTGTATGGCTACAACACGTGTTTTTTTTTTTTTTTTATCAACCGTTTTTCATGATAAAATAATAAGTAAATGATCGGACTCAGACGACCATTGAAATAAATATGATTGAATTGGCTCCCAAAACCGTAAAATATTATTATTTAACCAGTAGTTCTTAAAGTAATCTGATACATTTGTTCGTAGAATATTCATCATTTTTTTATACTCGACAAATATTTGTCAAGTAGCTAAATATACCATTCCAATAACATATATTTTTCATCAAGACTTCTTTTTAATGTTTTTATGTACATTTTTACGATGCCCACCAGATTGCATAAAAGTTATATTTTGTTCAAAAATATAACTCCCGATCAATTTTAAATGTAATATTCGTGTAACTATGAGCTCTGTAAAATATATGAACGTGATACCAAAGTATGTGTTAAAATTGAGAATATACTAAAAATCTTCGGTTATCCTGAGTGTGACTGAAATGAACCGAAAAGATAAATTTTTTTTTTTGCAATAAAACCGTTTGGGACGATAGCGAAAAAACCGTAGTGTGCCGCGGTCCCTATAACGTGTATTATTTAGGTAAATCATAATTATTTCTATAAATAAACATAATTTAAATATGCAGATGATCCGATTTGTAATATACGACGTGTCATATTCGACTATAATATTCTACATAGTCGTGTTATATTAATTACATTTATATTGCACTATAGCCGTATAAGTTTATTAAATCTCTATACGCATTACTTTAATATTTTATGCATATAGTATACGCGTGATCGGAAAATTACCAAGATTATGATGACGATAAATATATATATAGGTAAATTGTACTTTACATTGTTTTTGTCGTTTTTATACACAATATAGTGCACAATTAACGTAGTGTTTTTATGGTTCTAAAAATAATATTCAAAAACAAAATTTTAAAATAAAAATAACATTAGTGGTTTATTATTATATGTTAGATCAGAATAACGAGGAAAACCATAGATTAAATAGAGTCACGCGAAAGTCGAATCATTTACCCATACGATTATGAACTGGACTATTTTACGGTAGTTTGAAATCGCTAAAGCGTTAACGGATTTCGTTTGTACACGTTCACTTTTATACATTTCATACTGTAAGAAAACGGTAATAAATATAAAATAATCACTGTCGTGAAAACATTAATTATTATTATACATTTCGAAACATCTGATTCATTATAATAACCCGGGACATTGAATTAGAGGCCTGCTAAAGAATTGTCTATATGTTGATAGTTTGTTTTAATAGATCCATCGAGGAAATCCTATTGCAATCATATTGTTTGACGTTATACTCCTCCAAATACATCCACTATTTGGTTTTTATCCCATATTATATGTCTTATTGGAAGACATTCGATAAATAAAAACGACAACAGCTGGACACTGATGATGCAAGACGTGATCAATGATCGGTATTGTTGAAAAATAATTTATTATATACGTACCTAGTATATAATAAAAACAGAAAAAAAAATTTTTTTTCAACCTTTGTCAAGAAATCTGCCTACGCTTCTCTTCTTATTACATAAAGACTGTAGTGTTTGAAATAAACGAGCAACAGAAAAAAAAATATTTTTTTCCAGAAATGTTAACAAAAATTTTTTCTTTATACGTTATTCCCTATCCATAAAAAACTAAAATAAAAAAGTATTGTAATCGAAGTACAATTATAATTGTACTAATAATAATAATTATAATCTCTAATGGTTATTAAAGAATTTTCAATTATAATGAATAATATATTTGTTTTTAATAAAGTAAACTTACAATGTAAAGAATATTAATTGTTTTTATTGTTTTTTTTTTTTTTTTTTTTTTTTTTTGTAATGAAAGAATAATAGAATGAATAAATTTATCGAAAAAACTAGTCAAACATTACATACACTAATTGAGCTGAGAATTATACGTATATATATATTGTGAAGTTCTTTCATTGATTAATTATTTGTTGGAAGGGGAAACTCCATGGTTCGTTTCTAAAGCATGTCTTTAATATAATATTGACTTAGTTCAATTAAAGTAATATTATGTCTCGAACGATACATATTTTGATAGTTTAAGACGTTAATTCCAACAATGGATTTAATATTAATGTAATGAACATGATTTGAAAAACTATTGTGTTGTGATAATCAGATATACAAGAATATATAAAGTTTTAAAGGCGGGGAAAAAACTCGGATAAATTAATAAATTACAAATAAACAGTAGGCATAAAATAATATTATTATAATATGTATTTATTGGGTTTCACGCGTATCTTTTATTATAGTAGTGAATTTTGTGATTATGGTCCCGTTTTTTAATCGATATTTTTCGACAAATTACACAAATTATCACTTGTTCAAGAATTATTATAATATATTTCCGGAATAAATGTATTCGATGAATGATTGAAAAACATCATGGTCTAACCTAACGAGTGTATAAAATATGAACAGCAAAAGTAAAAAAACTGGTCAGTAGATTGTGGAAGCACTTCGCTCGTCGGGTGTCAGTATTGGTGGATGCACTTCGCTACTGGGCAGGGTACTTTTGGTGGATGGTGGATGTATTGAATTTGAATGCAATGATAAATCATT
>JAIPRL010000174.1:104478-190113 GCA_025469235.1 Pemphigus obesinymphae
TTTATCATTGCTTTCAAATTCAATACATCCACCAAAAGTACCCTGCCCAGTAGCGAAGTGCATCCACCAATACTGACACCCGACGAGCGAAGTGCTTCCACAACCTACTGACCGGCTTTTTTTATATATTTTTATTTTATAATATATATTCATTTTTATAAGTATTTACAGATAAATTATTCAAAAAATATTTTTTCATAACTTTACTTTTTATTGATATATAACACATTAATTTAATTTTAAAATGTTTAGTTATTACTTCTCATAAAGCATTTGAAAAATTTTACTATTCTTAAAATATTTGCGGATAAGATATTAATTTAGAAAAAACATTGTTTAAATATTAAAGGAAAATATTTTCGATATGTGAACTTAAATTTACATTACAATATTTCAACTTAGTCCCTAAATACTTCTGATACTTTTTATGAGAGACCAACAAATATTTTTAAAATCATGAAATTTTAATAAAATATTAATTCAATATTAGTCTAAATAACTTAATCTTATTTTATATTGCATTTAATATGTAAGGACATTTGTTGATATTTTATTTAATAAGAATCAAATTTATTGGTTTTTTAGAAAATAAGTGAATTTTTCTGATTTTAGACCATTATCATTCGTATACATATTATAACTAAATCTGTTATGTATGCAATATAATATTGATGAACAATTTTCTAATTCATATTTTCTACTTTTAATTTTATACTATCCATATATATTATATAATTGGCATACAAGCATTATATTAGAATATATCAGTCCCATTAATTTAATCAACATTCATGTTTATAGTGCGCTTTAACAAAAATAATAATAACAATAATAATATAAAACTTATTTTTGATAGATCATTGAATCAACTAATGACACGTCCTAACAAAATGAAACACTGATATTATATGAGCTTGAGGAAAAGTTTCAACAAAACGTGTACCATTTATTTGAAGTAAAATAGTCCATTAAGCTAATGATTTTTAATTTTTTTTTTTTTTTTTTTTTTCGTACAACTAAACTGAAATGCAGACCAAAGCACCATATTAGTTACCAATACCGTATTAGTTTTGAGTTATTGAAAAGTTTTGGTGAAATTATAGAATATACTACAATATTACATTATAATATTTTATCGTATTCGTGTAAATTCCATTCACATTATTATTGTTTGGACCGATATTATATGTACTAATCTTTTATCAAAAAAGCGAAAATAGTGACTTCTCTATATTATATATGGTTATATAATGTATATTATAAATTCTACGTGAATAATAGTATATATTTTCAGTTTGCCAAGCCCGTTAAAATGAAATGAAACGCTGGCAACAAAAGGTATGTCGAAACAAAGTATTATAAAATATAATATAATACAATAAGGGTATACCAACCTTTTTTTTTTTCATAATATACATTATATTATGTTATACAGTAAAAATAGTAAGAATATAAAATATTATATTCATATAATAATATGTACCGTGGATGAATGTCTAGAGGAGAATGGGAAGGCTCATCTATATAGGTATACTTATGTATATACAGATATCAAAATTTAAAAAATTCGAGAGATTTTTATAATATGAAAATGTAACACCAGAAAAAAGCGTCAGGAATTTTATGACATACGTGACAATATAATCGAGTAGAAACAGTCGAAACTTTTGTTTTGACGATTTGTTTGCAACCTAATACGATATCTAATAATATGTACATATGACATCAATGTAGTCAAAAAATATAGACGGTAACGTGCGACAATATACTCTGCGGTAAACTTGAAAATAAAATTTCAATTTATCATGAATCAGCTGAAGAAGAAAGAACAATAGCATTTTTGTGTTTCAAATATGCTGAGTGAGAATTATTTTCAAATAAATATACAGAAATACGAATTTTTTGAAAAATATTATGTACAAATATATATATATATATATGTAAGCATTTTTGTTGTAATTGACAATTTTATGATATCAAGACGTACTGTCATTCGTTCGGGTAGCATTGAAAAGAGTTTTTTCTCCAAACTGACCAAGAAGTAAAAAAGATAAAAAAAAAATACGATATGAAATATATTAATGTGGCAATTGCTAGAGGGAGAAAAATAACAATATAAATGAAGAAGTGAGGAAAAATCGGAAATCCGGTGGCGTGAAAATGCACGACAGCCGACGTAAAATGATGTAAATATAAAACGATGTTTTAAAATAAAAATACAAGTACACTATATTTTGTACCATCGCGAAGTTTTTCGTACAAATAACTGTCATTTATTTCGGTAATATTGTGCGTAGAGATCGGTATGATAAGAGTAGTATAAACATTCGAAATTTAACAATTAAAGGTCAAAAATAACTTTCAATAACAACCTTCATCGATAAGAAAAATATTTCTTTATTTTAAATTGTCAATATCTATTTATTAATTTATTAATTTTTGACCGAAACCGAAAAAAAAATTATAAATTATTTTAAAATAATATTATATGCTTTATTATTATAGATTGTAGATTTTTTTGACGTAACTATCAAATAATATTACGTCATAAAAAATACCAATATTACCTAAAAACGTAATAATAAATAACAACGGTATATATAATAAGCAGTTTTTTAGGAAATATAGAAAAAAAATATATACTAAAAAAATGAATTTTCTAATAATATATCAATATAATATTTATGTATAATGTATATCATTAAGCTCAGTTTTAGTATCAGCATTAGTAATATAGCAAGGGAGACTATCAGAGAAGTCGTATTTTTTATTTTAAATTCTAAACGTATTATGATTTTTTTTTTTATGTGTACCCAATTTTGAGTAGAAGAATAGTTAATTGAGAATTTTTAGGTAAAGAGCTTTGTGATATAAAATTCGTTCTAGTTACTATTTTAACGTTGTTTTTTTATTTATTTTATTTTTTTATTGTAGTTTTCCTATGCATTAAGCAAAACCATCGAAATTTATAAAAATTGTTTTAACTCTGAAAAAAATGTTTGCCACAATTTTTAAATTAACACTAAATAATAATTATTGTACAATATATTATTGTGATGAAATTTCAAAATATTTTGACCACATTTTAAAAATAAATATTACAATATGTTTTGATGAGATTTGAAAAGATGTTTTAATATTTTATGTACATAAGTATATACTTTATTCTGGTATAAAATTCGAGTAAGAATTTTTGGGTACAGATTTTACTTATTAGTATTTTTTTTGTAAATTGAAATTACCAAAAAATAATGCCAATAATTTATAAATTAGACAACCATAAAATTGTTATTAATGTTATTTTGAAATAGAATATTTTTCTCAGAATAGTTTTATGCTTTCACGTAAAGAAAAAAATAATAGATAATAAAAACCAAAGTGTTGATGAACCAAATTGTTTGTATTATTGCCTGAAATAGTATTACAATTAAAGAAGTAGTAAATTAAAGTGTATAATTTGTATTTTGATTCTTTTTCTCATAAAAAAGGAGCTTCTAATAATAACTGACCCGTCTTTTTACAAATCCTGGCTAAACTACTGCTCTTGATACATTAATTTCGTTTTAAAATAAACATGAAACAATATTGTATATATTGATGATGTGAGGTTGTTTGCAATATACTGTAACTTTATATACATTTATACATATGTATATTTATATATATTTGTACGTTTTATATCTTTTTATTATTTTTTAATTTATAAAAAACTCATTTTTCAAGTCATTTTACACTTCTTTTTGGATATTGAAATAATATAATTTAATATTTAAAACACTATACATTGTCATTAAAACTAATCAAAATATTCTCTACTGTTCATTGATCTTCATTTTTTCACTTCCATGCGTATTATAAATAATAATAATCTATAATTAATTTAATCATTTTAATATTATATCATTAAAAATGGTTTTGATTATTGAAATTTCACAATTGATAGAATATACACGGAAGTTAAATAAGTGTACCAACACCATAATATGTACTAGATAATAATTTTTCATTTTCCATAACTCTCATTTGAACTATAGAAAGGTAATTTTTAATCGAATTTAAAAACAAAAATACATTAGGTAGGTATATTAACTTTACACTAAATACCAAAAAAAAAAAATTTCCTTGCGTTATTGATCGAAAAATTTATGTTTAACATTCGTTACAGTTCACGGAACTAAAGATATGCTATATCGAGTCACCTCGAAAGATTCGATGTGGAACATCATGTATATATATATATATATAATATGCCTAGTAGACAATGACAAGTCATTATTTATACTTTATTTATCATCTCTGAATATCAAGTGATACAATTAATTTGTTTTATTTTATGATTTTTAGTAAATATTATATTAGATTGAGCACTTCTCATAGCATTCGTATAATCATTATAGGTACTCGGCGAAATAAAATTCTTATTTAGTTGATTATTTTTCTAGAAGCTTCGTTTCTGAAATGAATACATTTTAGCGATATACGAAGACGTAAAGAAAGCATTGTATAATATAACCTTGTTATATTTTTTAAAATTATTATTCGTTTTATGAAATCACCAACTAACTATCAAATCAATTCATATTCCAAAATGCAAGGGATTTATGTTGAAAAATATTTACGTATATAGTGTATACCCTATCTATATAATATGCATATTATATTATTGAATGTACGACGTAAACAATTTTTATCCCAATCGATTTTTTTTATTCACCATTAGAAATGTTATAATTATTATTAATTTCGAATTGAACAGATGTACGGTTACGTTTTACATAAATATTTGCATTTAAAATATTAAACACTTGAATCGTTAAATATAGTAATGTATTTTTATTGAAATGAATAGGCTGTAAAATACCGATGTATAGTTTTATAAAATTTAAATGAAAAGTAAACAACTTTTGAGTTTATATTTTATTGGAAACGATTTAATTACTTAACGATTTTAATGACGTTACCCTCGTTCATTACATTTTACATGCTTATTTTATGAATGCATATTTTAAAATTATATTTTAATACTATTAATTGATAAGTAAATTTGAACACCGTTAACTGATACGTCATATTCTATTTTTAACCTTAAAAATTTTATTACTTTATTTTTAATATTAAGAGGATGTTACACTCGCATTTGTTGTCTCTGTCTATCTAACAGATAATATGGCAAAATCACACTACGCAGAATTGAAATTTTGTCGTTTAGATTAAATGTAGAGTATAAACACCTATTACAAAATTTAAAGCGAGGAATATTTTCGAGTGAATCTCATGGGCATTTTGTAAAATATAGTCTGACGAAAAAGTTAAAGCTATTTAAAAATATCAAAAACTAAAAATGCCGTAAATTTTTTTCTGACAATATTTTACAAAAAGCCAATGAGGTTCACTCGAAATTATTCTTTTCGTTAAATTTGATAATAGGTGTTTAAGCTCTAAATCTAACCAAAATTCCATAATTTCAATTTTACGTTGTACAATTTTGCTATATTGCCAATTATATGGACGGAGACAGAAAATGCGGGTATAACATCCTCTTAATATTATATATATAACGCTTTATCATCTTTTCTAAGGGATACTGTATAGGTAACTTTTAAAGATTTTTAAAAATGAAAATTTTACAATAGTCTATAATAATAACAATAAAAATAGTCTTAAATCTGTACAACTTTTTATTGTTGTGTAATCACAACATTAATTGTTTAAAAACTACTTGTGGCTTTCTGATCATAGTTTGATTTTCATAAAGGAGAATAAATACACTAAATAAAACACAAGAACATTAACCATGACCAAGCATAGTTTTTATTTCTATATAGAAATGATATATGTATCAAATTTAAAAACATTATTTTAACTAAAAAAAAAATCTATGTTTGGTTGTATTAAATATTTTTAGCTATAATATTCTGTCTACATTTTAAATCTACGATAACTAGGAGATAATCTAGAAATCATGAATGTTTTTAAGGCTATTATAACAATATTCATATAAATGTATTTAATTATTTAGTATAAATTTAATTATAAATATAATATTATATTCTCTATTGTAATTACTTAAAACATTGCAAGTTGTATTATACATGATAATTGTACTTTTATTAATTGGGTAGGTATTGAACTTATTACAAAACTCACAATATCGTAGAATATATATTACTTTTAAATTTAAATATCTACCCATAATAGTTGTATGAATATCCATTTTAAAATGAAAATACTTTTGACTTCTCGAAAATGTTTCCATAAAATATAACGATTATCATTATGATAATTATCGTATAATTCTAATAATACAGTTTAATGAAAAATTTCTGCATCTTTTGAACATAATAACCGTTTTAATAGAAAATTCCATTTCAATAATGACTTTATATAACTACAGCATATACTATACGAGCGTCGTTATACATATTATTTTTTATATAGTCATAAAGGTACTCATCGCCTAATTTTCTAAACTTAATGAATACATGAGTTTTTCCAATGGTCTACACACTTATTTTTGTATATCTGTTATTTCCACCGTTACTGTTATTATCATTATTTATAGTATAACTACGAATTATTCACAAATTCCGTGAAAAATTCTCGATTTTCACTGCCCAATCAATTTTTCAATTTATTTACATTAAATTAATCACTAAAATTAAGTTGTGCACTATATACAATATACATACTACACATACAGTTTTTTTGTAGAATTATTAGAAAAATGCTAAACATAGTAATGTGACATATAACTGCATAATATGCAAAAGTATTTGGTACCCCCAAAAAATGTTTAATATCCCAATTAAATAATACATTATTCGTTCATTAATTTAACCCTTAAAACCTAACCAATCCTATGTAATTTTTGGTCAAAAACATACTTTACGGAAAAGTGATCCAGCCTTATAAAATGTACATAATTTAACAATTTTTCTTTGATTTTTGAACTATAAAACAATATTTTACAGTTTCCATTGGACTCTGTTTTTCGATATATAAATTCAAAAAGATATAGACAATGAGTGCATTATATATACATACATTTTTGGAAATATTTTATCTACTTTTTTTTTACATTTATTAAGAATGAAAATAAAAGAATCGAAATCCATTGGAAACTGTAGAATTTATCTTTAATTTAATAAAAAAAAAAAAATCTTTTAATTATATTGAATTTCGAGTCTGAATCCCTTCTGTAGAGAACTTTTTGTGCGATAAAATTATCGACCAAAAATGTCTGAGATTTTATTGCAGGCATGTGTGCATTCGTCTCTCCCTTTCGGATTCCCAACCTTTATTATAATGTACACCTATGTACAAGCAAACGAAAATAACCTAGAGCATATATATGTATGGTTTATCAAACTTTATTTCAGTATTTTTAAATAATTTCCTTAGAAAACCTGGTATCACAATGCTATTGAAACTGTTTCTTTTTCCAGCCTAAACATATAGTTCAATAGTTTAGTTTCAAAAACATTTTAAAAATTAAAATATTATGATAATATATATATCATAAATTACATAATTATTTAAGAGTTTAAAATTAATAAGCTAATATAGTATTAGAAAACGGACGATGATTATAAAAGACCTTTTTTTACCTTTTTTTCTTTTGTGAAAACGGGAATTTAATCATTTTCATTTTTTGGTGAAAACGAGCTATGATTTAAAGAAACCTTTTTTGTTAAATAAAATATAGGTAGGTACTAAATTATGTACAATCATACAATTCATACTATATAATAAATACGTTTTATTACATTAAGATTTATTTTTACCTTTTTCAATTTTTCCAATATAAGCACTATTCATAGTTTCAACAATATACCATGTATAAACAATATAAATTAAACACATTGCTAAAATAAAATAAAATACTCATCAAATAGAATAATTTATGCTCAAATAGTTAGTGGTATCAAAGTTTAAAATATTAAATTTATATCATCAATAGATGTAGATTATAAACGAATCTCTTTATTATGTTTGTATACCTACCAATAAACAATATTACTTGAGATTCGGTACTTACTACTGTAAACAGATTGGTCGGGTAGTAGAAGGAATACACTCACACTAATAATCGTTAACGATTAATACAACAACGTAACTATGATTTATAATAGGTTTTAACTTGAAACAAGAAAGTGGTATACACATAAATTTATCCTATCGACTGGTATCAATATTTTAGTTCCAAAATAAATAAAACAATGTATTGGTTTAATAATGGTAATTTTTAATGTCTGTAACTTTTTGAGTAAAAATGTTTAGATCTTTTTTTTAAAAAAAAAAAGACAACAGTGGTTGAACTTATAACAAATTTAATTAAGAAAGTACATAGGAATAACTTCACGATATTTCCTGTACAGTATTATCAAAGAAAACAATCGAAAAGAAAACACCGTACAATTCTATAAATCTAAACACAATTCTTATTTTATATATTTTAATAACTGAAAACAAAAAAACATTTTATAACAAAATCTGACTATTAAATAGACTCAAGTTCGAGGCTTTGGTGCACATTAGAGTGAGTTAAAAAAAAATGTAATATATTTTAATATGTATATAGATTTTTTACAAGCGCATATTCACTGTATATACAAGGTGGGGCAAAAGATACGCATCAACTTTGAAGGGCTATAGAATAAAAACTATTCAACATACAGAAATAAGGTTCATATTGTTAGATTCAGTAGATAATCTAGTTTCTTACATCTAGTTTTAAATATAACATCTTTAAGATGGTGGCCGTCAGCTGCGATACATTCTTGAAGGCGATTCTGTTTTCAACCCATTGTCGGCTCATTCTGATGGGTATGGCCATAACTTTCTCCCCGATTCTCTCCTTAAGTTCTTCCAGACTAATGAAAACCCAAGGAAAATTCATGAAAGACCTCTACACTCCTCTAAAGTTACTGTATGGTGTGCAACATCCCAATTTGGGGTCATTGGGCTTTACTTTTTTGAGGATAATGGGTACACCGTCATTGTTATCGCTGAACGTTATGTTTCAATGGTGGAATAGTTTGAAAAAGAAAAAATCTGGGAGACATCTATTTCCAATAAGATGGGGCTACATCACATAGAGCTCAAATTTCAAAGACAAAATTGAGACAAATGTTCCCCTAGCGCCTGGTCTCTCTGAGAGGTGATGTGGAGTGGCTTGCGCGCTCACTATACTTGATCATTTATAATTTTTTTCTTCCGAGATACCTACAGGAAAAAGTTTTTAAATATCGTCCCCACACCATGTAAGAACTAAAAGATAGAGTCAATTATGACTATACCCATTCGAAAGTGCCGACAAGCGGTTGAAAACTTCTGGAATCGTCTTCAAGAGTGCATCGCCGCTGATGGCCGCAATCTGAGAGATATAAACTTCAAGACTTGATGTAAAAAATTAAATTTTCTACTAAATTGAACAATATAAATCTTATTTCCGTAAGTTAAATAGTTTATATTCTACAGCACTTCAAAACCGATGCGCATTTTTTGCCCCATATTGTATAATAAGTGTTTGGAAGGTATAATTTTTTTGCGCTAATCATATAAGTCACGGTAAACGGTTATCACGGCGCTGCTAATCTTCTACGAAATTATAGTATTTTATTCATTTGTACAAATAGGTAATGGAGTGAATATATTTTATTTGTGAGCTTGCAGACGATGGAGATTAACGATATATAAAGAAATACTCCTCTACCACAACAAACGAATTGAAGTTTACAGAATAATAGTGAGAAAGAAAGTTTTGTGAAATAAAAACTAATGCTGGTCTTAAAATACAATTAGACCAAACAAAATTATCATTAAACGAATTACAGCAATAAGAATACAAAATTTAATTGAACGTTCTTGTTTCAGATTTCTGGGGAATAGTGGAAACAATAGAAGAGAAACATTCAATTGGTCCAAATGGGTTTCTATATAAATTTTAAAAACGTCGTCCAAAACGGAATGTGTTTTTATAAAAAATTGCTCTAAACGGGCGTTCTCCTACGCGATAAATTTAAGTCGCATTCAAGAGATAATTTATTTTTAATCACGCAGACCGGACATCGCGCGGGTGTGTTAGCAGGCGGTCTTATTGCAGAAGAAAAAAAACTATATATAAATATAATATACACGCGAAAACTTTTCTTTATTTTTTCTCCTTTTTTTTTTTTACGGCGGACGTTTTTCATCGTTATTAAACATAACAGTTTCCGGGTAAAATTATGAATTATATTACAAGAAGGGAGGACATAGAAAGAGGAAACACCGTGAGTTTTGCGTATATATTCTTCCGTTTGCAGCAGTCAGAAAACCGCCTACGTAAGCTCAGGAAACGAGCATTATTTTTTCAGTATAATACTGGCCATTATTAAAAATAAAAACAAACGGCTCCGAGAACGAGAATATAAAATTGAGTTACTCGTCCGTTATTCAGTCGATGGCTTTATAAAACATGACGTCGCGGCGTACATAATAGGTATATATATACGTGATTACGGACATTTTCGATTTTTTTTTTTTTTTTTTTATTCTCATATATTTATTAAAATACGGTTGTGAGACAGTTTTTCCAATTTAATTTTTCGCTAAAACTCATTTTTCCACGTGCAGTTTTTTTCGCAAGTTAATTTTCCTGATTTTTTCTCTACAAATATTCCCAATTAAAATGATGGTGTAACCCTCCCCCCCACCATATTTTTCAATATATATGTATATATATTAATTGCCAATAAAAAAAAATGTACCTACGTATTTATTATATCGAATTATACACTGATACTAGTAGAAATGTTATATTACTAATTTCTTTTAGACTATATAAGTACTAAAATGGTTGGTAAGAAAAATTAAAAATATAATAAAATAATGTTGGGTATATTAAACCGTAAATTTCAACGATATTTCATTCTATTGGGAAAGTATAATTTTGTTGGGGTATATAGATACATGTTTATTTAGAAAGGGGTGAGAACGTAATTGGGCGTGTATATATTTTTAGAAACATAAAATTAGGAGAGTTAGATTGAAAAATTTCCAAAAAATTGTGCATAAACAATATATTGCAAAATAACTACGAATATTTTTATGAAAATTATTGAAAAATACACGTCATAATTAGTATTATATTAATGGAATTGTACGGGTCAGTCAAAATTATTATTTCGTTAATGAAATATTAAATTCTGGACAATATGGACGTTTCAAAAAAAACATCCCCCATCTTGACATTTTTCTACGTAATTCGTTTTCCGTCGAAATTACTTTTCTAATACACTTTGAACAATATTTTTTATTTTTTTTTTTTTTTTACAGTTAAATAAACCTATGCATAGTACCACAACTCACCGTAGGCGGTAAACATAATTGAAAAATAAAAAAAAATGCAGGTAGGTAACTAAATAATATTGTTTAAACATGTTCGCTTATAGTACCTACTCATTAAATATTTAAATATATTTTATTGTGACGGGACGATACGAAACGACGACGTGAACAGTAGTATGTCTACGACTACGGTCCCTTGTGCAAAATATGTTGTGAAAATAATATTGCCTTTGAAACGGTCGATATTACGTCTAATATAGGATATAATCCAGTTATAAATAATGATAACATTTAAAGTGATCATTATACAGCTGTTTATTTACGAAAACGCATATAATACAACGGCATTTACAGGTGCATATAATATATTGTAATATATATATATATGTGTGTATTGTATAATCCAATATACTTAATGATAATCGCAGTATACGTGTTTTAAAATAAATTTTAACCGACAAACGGATGAACTTGCTTAATCATAATTCTACGGATTAATTATACCTACGCAAATACGATTACACGACGCACACGCATATCCATATATATAATATGCCTACACGTAAGAATATATAATACCAATCCCAAAGGTAACTCTTGTCAGTTTTAACCAAATTAAGAACGTATACATGCGCTCATATACGCCGTTATGATTAAGTGTCGTATACCTTAAAATAATTTATGATATCGATATAAGTGCACTGTGATAAATACGTGCACGAGACAATAACATTGTTTTTTTTTTTTCGTAAAAAACTGTAAACATAATGTTTTAAAACGAAATCAACCAAAGTGACTTATATATATATATATATATATGTATACACATACACGTTAAATATGAAATTATTTATTCGTGTGCGTTCGTATTTTCGAACACGAAATATAAATTTTAAATTTTAAAAAAAATCCTCTCTTTAATATATATATATTGAAATTCTGGCCATTCGGAATATATATACCTATCTATATACCATAAACGCGTGGTAAAAAAGATCTCGAGTGAAAATTTTTTTTTTCATATACGATATTTATTGTCTTGTGATTTGTAGGTATACCATGCGTTATTGACTCAAGATAAGATACCGTACATTACAGACTCCACATATATAATGCCTCGTCTTACGTGAAAAATTATTATTTTATTTTATTTGTATTTTTATTGTTATTGTTTTATTTTCATTATCAAGTGTTATTTACTTATGACCTTTATACCGTGCATTTAAGACATACGGTTCCACGTTACACTTTAATATATAAACGTACAGATTCAAATTGAAGTGTTGGTAGTTAATGGTCGTCGGTCAGTGAGTCTATTTTTTTTTTTTTTTTAAGTGAATTTGTTTTTAAATACTTATTCACTAGATCGCTTAAACAGATATTTGGAAAATTTTAAACAAGCCATATAACATATAAAATATAACAATTGCATAGTGTATTCGATTCAAAAACATAAATATTAAATGCATTATATTTTATACGAAAAAACATATATTTTACAGAACACTAAAGTAGATTGACACGTTTTCGCACACCGAAACTTAAGGTGTGTGTTAACTTTTAAAAACCAGAAAAAAAATGGAAACCTCGTTTAATAGTTATACGCTTATACAATATACAGGTATATGCGAACCATAACGCTCGGGTTTTACCCTCCTATAAATGTATTTAAACTTTCGAAAAGAGGTCGACGTGAATAATATTTTTTTATCTTATTGCTCATCAACGATCACCTTCTAAAAAAATGTAAACGGCGATACAGCCCTCATAAACTACCAGTCGCTGGCCGCAGACTATCCTAAAATATATATTTATATGTTTAAAGAAAAAAACCCTCTATACAATTTAGCCAAATATTGTCCAAAATCGAGATTAACGTTATAATAAAAATATTTTATCTTTCCTCCTCTGGGAACGGTGCTTGTAAAGTCTTGACGTAGTGATTTAACCTCGCCGAATATTTCTACTTTAAAACGTTGTAGGCCAAAAAAGCTTACATTAAAAAAGTTTTAGTTTTTTATTTTGTATTGTTTAATACATGTTTAAGACTTCTTAACCAAGTCACTTCTAGGATTGATATTACTATACTTAAGAATAATCAAACTACGAGTCGTTTCATTGCATAAGTAATTAACACAAAGATCCAAAACCAAAAATTCAATTTTGTGTGATATGTGATATATATTATATATACATTATATTCACATATCATGTGAATCAATTATTTTTCAAATATGTTAATACAGTCGGTTACACTACTAAATTACATTAATAGACATTGACAAGGACTATAAAACTCCATCAACCATTTTACTTTAATTCGACTTTGCCATGTTATACTTAAAGGACTGATGAAGTTATCGAGAAAAATGAAAAATTAATGGTAAGATGATTTTTAGCTTTCGTGAAAATTTAGAAACAAATATCGGATCGTTCTTCGTCTCAAATATGATATACATGTAATATCGACCGACAGGACGCACGGTGAACCTCAACCGAAAACCTCAGCAAAGCTTATATACAATTATTTTAACGATCCGGAGGAATTCATAAAGATGCCGGAAGTCCAATGGATTTACTTTGTAATGCCTGCACAGGTAAACTTGCCACTATATATAACCTATATACCTTCGTACAGACCTCACATTATGTTATATATAATATATACGTTATGCATATGAACATACGTATTTAAATATTCACCTGACTTGTGTGCACTCGCCCGAATAGGTTACTGCGTAGTGCGAGTACGGTAAATTAAGCCATTAAAGGTTAAAGTACATACACGAAGTCGTCGAAAAAATTTTTAGTTCATAATTAAACCAACATTCTTTTGACTAGGCCATCAGTTTTACCTAAATTAATTGAAATTGTTTTTTTTTTTTTTATATCCAATTATAAAAACACCGGCTCATGGTCCACGATAACTCTCATTCATTACTCATCTATTACCTGACAATAACAAAAATGAAATACATAGCTAATACATTGCATAATAATATATATTATACCCATTATTTATCTATTTATTTAGTATCTCATATTTTTTATTCTTCTTGATCATTTATATTATGTTGTTATTCGAGAGTTGAATAATTATTATTATTAAATTAGTCATTCATTCAACTAAATTTGTAAGTCAAACGGAATATTCCGTTACGCTTTTGTTCTCGTTTATCAATAAACATATATATATACCTAATCCAGTAATTAAATAAATAATGAATCATAGTGAAATCGATCCAAAAATAAGTGCCCAATTTTAAAATAAGGCACTAGTCAAGGAAATATATCAATATATTTCCGTTGTCTTTATTTTCTATATATAATGTAGTATACAAAAAAGTTAATTATACGCTTATAAATATTCAATAAAAGCTAATAATATATCGGTCAACTATATATGGATTGCCAAAATAATAAATATTAGGTACACGCATTCATTTTTAATATACATTTTTTAAAAAAAAAATTGAAAGAGGGTTAAACCACAAATTTCCCAACACAAATTTTATTACTACCTGTCCAGTGTCCACACATCAAGTCAAAATATATGAAAATCAAAACTTAAAAATCCATCTTTGTACATCCCCCAGCCACCCCGCCCCCCTCCCCCCAATGGTTATGAATAAATGTCAGAGACATAATGTTGAATTAAATTAAACTTCGTTTTTTTTTTTTTTTTTTTTCAATAAGTACATATCGTACACAAATACTGCAGGGACGACGGGAACAGCGACGGATTTAATAATAATAAAGTTTGGACGCAAAGTCCGTCGGGTGAAATATATACGACCGGGCATGCATTAAGCCCATTATATACATTGCGTATTCATACGATGGATTAAAAACGTTAGCCCTCAAAACGACCGTATCGTTTGTTTTCCGCGTCTCCCAATGTGGTTGTTTAGAGATATTTTAGCCAGGCGCGCCGGAGCGCAAGACACGATGGAGAAAAAAAAAAACGGCATTCCGCCGTACACTGTTTGTATATTATTGTTATGGTTATTATTATTAATATTTTATAAAAAAAAAAAAAAAAAATGTTCAAAGAAATCAGAAAACGAGCGTATATACGTGGTGGCCGAGGTAAAACAGGAAACGGCGGGCGAAATATGACCGGCAATCTCATCAAAAGCTCGCCCGGGACTGACTTGTATTTCCGCACACGTAAACAATATAATGGATCATCTCCTTCGTCGCCTATAAGAACCCGGTGTAAGTGGACCTTGGCCGAGTAGAAAGCAATAAGAATCATAACGTCCTATGCGTGTGTATACACGTATATATTATATCCAATACGTGTATGAGATGTTATTACACTCTGAGGGGTATACACGGCAAGCATATATTTTGACAACGTAATATTATATATATATATATATATGTTTTAATAAAAATAAAAAAAAAATAACGTAACAGAAAGTAAACCAAACTTTTCGATCCTATTATGAAGCGTATAGATATATTATAATAATGTATAGACCGGATTCACCCGCGATATTAGTATAAGTTAAGGGGGAACACGTTATAATAACATTTGTATATTTTACAAATAACACCGTCAATATAATAATGACGTAATTTTTTTTTTTTATTTTTTTTTTTTAAACAAACGTATTGTATTGCATCATCATTATATTTAGAGTTTTTGCACGACGTCGGTTAAAAACTCCGTTAACGTTATATTTAACAAAATAATATGTTTGTGCGCATGCGCTCCGAATTATATCGGTACGGTTATACGATTATCGCGATCGGTTTATTTTGAATAATTTAACGTGGCACGGTAAATTGATTTATCGTGCGAAATTATCGGTTATTACGACATAGATTGTCAATTATCACACATCATGTTTTGACAAATTTAATTAATAACAATTAGGTATAGGTACCTACTTATTAGGTAATTATTTTATTTAAATAGGTTTTTTTTTTTTGTGTTTAAATTTTATGTTTTTCTTTTTATACACCATTATGGATACAACGTCTAATAAAAAGGAACGTTTAAGATTCCCCGCAGAAGACGATTTGAGTGTTTTACTACAAGTTTAATGTTATAATTCTTACAATGACAGTGAGCAGTGGTCTATTATTCATACAAATGTTAATCAATGGTCAAAAAGCTTTTAAAAACTTTTCACTTCAAACTATAAAAGAACATGTTCATATTGATTAGGTATAATAAATAATGCAAATATTTAAAAAAAAAAATGAGAACAATAACAAACAAACCATAACAGTATTGGTAATCATAACAAGGACATATTATATCGCTCTGATATCAATATATTGTATACGAAGTTACGGTAATTCAAAAACTAGAGTTTCAGTATTACGCTATTTCTCATTTAATCGAACGTCATTTTTACCGTTAAGTTTAACATGTGTTATGCAAAAACTCTCTGTTATTATTATTATTACAACTATTTCTATGAGGTACCAGAAAATAATAAACTGGGCTTTACACCCAAAAATTATAAATGATTTTTCGTTATGTATAATATTTTAATATGCCATATAAGATAATTATATTCGTATTTATATTCGCAAGCGGTCGTAATTTTTAAATATATCGCTCGAAAAATACAATATTCCTATATTTCACAATAATATTTTTCATCAACAATTTTTCTATATTAAATCATTAGTATAGTTATAATAAGTATCCTGTGGTAATTCGATAATCAACAAAAATATTATATTTTTTTTTTACTTCATGATCATATTTTTACTGGTTATATCCTTCTCCACGATGATTTATTTTTTCTAATCATTACTAAAACCTGCTCCAGAACACTACAAGCATTTATGTAAGAAATTGTATGTTTATCCAATTAACCGTGTGGTTTTCAATACAAACAAACAAACTTTGGGAATTAATGTTTACGGACCTAAATTATTACTGCAGTGATTAAATTGAGGACTGTTATATGCATTTAAAAGCATCATTACTTATTTGATTCAAAACTTATTTGATACATATCGTATTTTTAGAAAATAGTTAAAATATAAAATGTATAAATAAATTATACACTTGATTAAATATAATTATTCGTTGCGATAATATAATATAATATACTAGTTAGTACCAGCAGAGCGTTTTAATTTCCGAAAATGAATCAGTTGCATCTCTTTTATAAAATACTTTAAAATATTTTAATTCACTATTAAAGTTGTTCAAAAATGAATAATCTCAAAGTTGAGTTTAAAGTTACGTTTTGGTAATAAAAGTATAAAAGTAATTAAGTTAAATGTCCTTATTATTATTGAAATTTGACAATTATTATTTACTATAGTAAATAACAAACACAGTAAAATTAAATAGAGAATACCACAATATTAACTTTTTACTTAAATTTTACTTAAGTTGTTTATTTTTCAACGTGCTTTTAACTTAACTCTGATACTTTTTAAATCCAAAAAAAAATGTTATAATACATATTAACTGAACTTTGTTCTTACTTAATTTTAATTAACTTAACTCAACTTAAACTAAATAAAAATAAAAAAAAGTATTTTGTCTAACCATGAATAAGAGACTCCAAAGTATAAATTATGCAATACTAGTAATTATTTTAATAATTTTCTTTCTTTAAACAAAATTAATTATAAGGAATCGTACAAAGAGAAACTGAACGACTTGGCGATTCAGTAAGCATTATGTTTGAAACGCGAAATATATTGCAACGAGCACAAGGGATAAAACACATACTATAGCTGCAACGAATACACTATAATATAGTATATATACTTTGACCACATTGTATTTTTTATTTTTATTTTTTGTCATCATTATATGTATAATATGCATGTGTACATTACTTGTTTACTGGTCTTTTGTTTTACGTTGTAAACTATGGTTTCAATGAAAACACATATAATATACATTGTATATACCTGTGAAAAAAAAATATACCCATTAATATAAACATTAAAAAACATATATGTTATATAATTTTTTTTTTCTACGGTCAATTGAATAATTTACAACAGGTATATATATATATATATATATATATATGTATGTATATATTTATATATGTATATATGATAATATGCATATAATGCCAGCGTATTTTTTTACTTCCAGTACAATAAATTAAAGAGGTTATAAAAAATGACATATTTATTGTAAAGAAAAAAACCATAATACATAAAAACTCGGCAAATATATGTATGAAACGCGAATAAATCCATATATAGCTATATATAGCTGCTACTTTAAATGCTTATTTAGAGAAATTAATCTAATTGAAACGCTATACCACCGAACGTATTTTATAGTTCAATAAACGCCATATGATTATTATCGTTTCACGAATATATCCTCCCGTGAACATAAAATAATTATTTATCAATATACTCATACTTCATAGTATATCCTTATCATAATAAATCCGATAACAAAAATAAATAGGACATGACACATACTCTTGAAGACAGTTCCATAAGTCATATGGTGCTTTGTTTTACCATAAACATATTTTTTTCTTCTATAAAATCATTGTTTTCAATCTTTCATTCATTTTTAGAAAATATATTGAAACATATTTAATATACAAACTTAATAGTGTTGAAAATTTCTAATCACAATATTTATCTTGATAGATTAATATTGAAGCATTTGAAAAACGTTTGTTATGGAAAATATATATATTTATAATTTTCTTTCTGAACGTCATAACAATATAGGGAAGTGCCATATATCCTAGACATTATTGTAATTATCTATAAATATATGTCTATTGTTATCACACGTCATTAAACTAAGGTATGAAATCACAATTTCTTGAAATTTATAAAGAGTAGGTATATACTTTTAATAATATATTTTTTCCATTCGGGTCTGTTTATAAGATTAAAAAATATTTTTAAATTTTTGTTTGTTAATTCTTACCTACGGAGTTACTTGGAATTTTCAAACACCACGACGAAGTTCCGGAGTTAATTTAGAATAATGATAGACGTCAACATTTTAAAAAAACCTCGCTACACTTCTTTCAGTTGGTCAAATATAGACTGGCGTTTAGGACTACGTAAAATTAGATTTACGGTCTGAATATGTGGATGACCACTATTAGAATGAAAAACAATATTACGTGATGCCGGACTCGATGAATAAAAGGTTACTATTAACGTCACGAAACACATCCATAAGCTCTATAGCATATTTTACATCACATTTTACCACACTAAGTCTTACAAAATACGTTTTTTAGGTTAAAATTTAAAAACAATTAATAATATATGTATAAAGATGCTCATATTTTAATGGTATGTTAAAATAAAGAATAATTTACTCCTTTTTATTATCTTATTTTAGTAGTCCTTATCTTTTTATTTGACTCTAAAAATCCATTTTAATTCTTAATATATTTACACAGTTTTACAAGATACATAATATATGTTAAATTTAACTTTAACATTTTCTTAAATATATATTACTCATCGATTATCAATGTTATGAAATATCTAGATAAAAATTATTTGTATTTTATCATTCTTCTTCTTCTCCTTCGCCTTCTCTCCCAACTATTTGGGGTCGGCCAATTTGCATTTTATTATTACTAGATAAATTTAAACTTAATAATCTTTATCTGAATCTAGATAAAAAAAAAATCATAATTATCTAGACGTACTTATCTAGAAAACTAATTATTGAATCTCGAAAAAAATTTTGTATATTTGATGGCAAATTTTATTTTAATAACAAATTTTGAACTTAATATGTGGTTTTTGATTTTGCCCCAATTTTCATGATGCTTGCCTATGTATTAAATATTTTAATAAGTGTAATGATATATAATTATAATTGTTTATTTGTTTATTTTTTTATCTAATAATAATAATTATAATTTTTAAATTACATTTAATATTAACATAAGTTAAATCAATTAATATAAATTCATCATTAATATTAATTTTTTTACGTATTAACTTATTAATTAATACCTAATAACTAAAATTAAGTACAATTGTGTGAAAACGTCACTTTACTTACAAAATCAAATAAACTAAAAAATTACTTTGAGTTAATAATAAATACTGCTAGGAAACATACATAAAGATGTTTGTTGATTTTATGAGGTCTAAATGGTTAATAAATAAAAATTCTGCCTCCCATTCCATCAAGGTCTGCATACACCTATGATAATACCTATGCTTAATAAGTCCTTCCTTTTTTTAATAGCTTACCAAAAAATTATCAAGTCTGTGGGTAAATATGTCTTGATATTGATTTTTGAAACAAATGAATAATAATTTGTAATTAATCTGTTATTATAACTTGATATTTTTCGACTTTGCAGTGGGTTCTTATTGACATTGCACTCCTGGTAACTTATTTTTTCATCTAAATAACTTTTGTATAAAAACTTTTAGAGCCCTCTATTTACATTAAAAATGAAAACGGGTATATAAAATTTAATTTTTATGTGGACATAACAATTTTTTTTTAAACATACCTATAGTTAGCTACATATATTTAAATTATATAAAATTTTCAAGTCTTACTGTCTTATATGATTTTATCAGAAAACAAATATTTTACAAAATATATATATAGGTGTTTAACAAAATATTTTTTAAAAAATGAGAAAAAAAAATTCTAGTATTTATGCAGGTATCGCGAATTATATGAATACCTACTCGCAATAATAGCAAACTAAATCTTTAATCTTAGCAATTAATTTTCAATATCCTTAAATAGGTGCCTCTATTAATCCATGCCTGCTGCCTACTAACTACTAGAGATTAAAAATAATATTAGATTACAAAGGATATTCTTTTGGTATATTATCCAAGCTATTCTTTACATAATTAAAATTGAATTTATCTGATATTTATTTAAATGAAAAATTATTCATCTTTATCTTTATCTAAATAAAATTCAGATTAATCACCTTTATCTATATCTGTTTTGTGCGGTCATCTTAATCTTTTCTAGATGATCCCAACATTGTTGATTATTATTGAATTTATAGTAACATTTTTTTTTTTTTTTTTTTTTTAATTAACTGCAAAAAATATATATATTATATTTTCAAAGTAAAAAAAGATTTATTTCTAAATCGTAAATTTTCAAGAACTCCACTTTTATAATTTGATCCATTACCATTTACCAACATCACAACCGCGACTATTTGAAATGGTAGCGTTGCAGAGTGATTAAAAAGAATTACTATAATAGAAAATCATTAGTTAACATTTGACAGTGTGCTGCGAAATATCGATTATCTCGTATAATAATATAGTTATTTGTATTCAATTTGCGAGTTTTACACGTCGTTATGGTAGTCGTCGACGAAAGATGGAATAGACATATTGATTTGATCATAATCGGAATAATATGAAAATCCGGATACAAGATAGTGAACAAAATCATATCAACTAATTAGATCAAAAACCATGACAGGTTCAATTTTTTTTCAATTCGAAAATTTGAACTCGAATCCAGACACGTTCTCGACAAAACTCTAGTCGTGATGGAGATGGGGGATATATATATATATAGGTACTTCGTTTGCCAATTACTTTGGACTGGAGGCTGTATACCTACTGGTGAGATTTTATTTTCCTCACGTATTTGTCCTTCCAAAATAATGGAAAAAAATAAACAAACTAGGTATAAAATGGTCCAAGAATCAGATTATTACCGAGGCTACCTATATATATATAATATATATAGCAATCAGCTATTTTCCAGGATAAATAATTCATTCATGTTTATTTCACGACAAGGTTTATGAGAACCTGTAAATACCATGTATACCGGACTAGACACTGTGCACAGTCCAGTTTTAATCCCACAGGTACTGTTCTGGAACGATATTTATCAGATTTAATTACGGTGACTATTTATACGAATGAAGTGCAAATTACGCACACCAATCTTTGCTATAAATCAAATTCGTTACCTATATACATTGGACATCCAACTCAAGTTAATTACAAGAACACAAAACTATTTAAAAACAAATTAATTAATTTAATTCAATATTATCGAACATTTAGTTAGATTATAGTATCTATTTATCTTGTATTATAATAACATGTATTTGTTTATAGTTTTATATTTTATGATCGTTTTCCTGATAAATGTGATCATTTTAATTATAGCAATCTTGAACTCGATGGTCGATTTAATGTTACACGTCTTGGTTTGACATACAAATCAGGACCTACATTAGTATATCCTCGCATATATTTACCACCATGAACTAAATATTTGTTCAAATCCGCCTGTTTAGGTATTTAAAAATATATTATTATACAGACATCTACAGACGCCATTGGAACCAAATCGAACTACAGGTATATAAACTAAAAATCAATAATATCATATTCACTCATTTTTTAAAATAAGTTTGAACAATCCGGCTAAAGGATGTCCATTAAATAAGGGACAAATGGCAATAAGAAACAAATTTCGATAAATTGTCATTTAAAAATTGTTTTATTCAAAATCAATATAAATATAAATGAATTATATATTTTATGTAAAACAACGGAATATCACTTCAAATGCATAAAATCGGATGTTTCAGAAGTTGTATTATCATTTTAAATTTATAAGGAATCGTTGCATTCTAAAAATGGCTTAGAGTAACATGAATAACAGGGATTTTGTGATATAATAGATATATAATTAGAATATGGTTTTTATTCAAATTTCCAATATTATATAATTGAAAAATATAATGTTATCGTTGGAAAACAACTCCATCATGATTTTTGAATTATACATTCGATCATTAAGAAAATATTCGTTGTAACCATTTATAAATTTCTAAGTCCCCTACCCTATTTTAGGCTAGGTTTTAGAACATAACTGTTCTTTATCAATCGTAATTCGACTCGTTTGGGAATCGGATAAACTTTCCCGTATATTAAACTCTAGCGGAAATTAAACGCAATTCATAATTCTTCGTATAATATGAGCGGTAAATATTTATAAGAACGATATTATATACGTACCAGATCCTACCATAAAGCAATATACGTTCTATATATAGGACAACAATAGAAGTACTATGTTTGAAAAAGTAGTAAAGTTTCAAGTATGGCTGAACCATTTGTGGGGTCTATAGAATATCGCTGTTTCTTGTATCGATCGTGCCGACGAAATAACTTTTCGTTTAATCCTGACAAATTTCTTAAGCTTCGGGCATCACCGTAACACGAGCGTAATATGTACGGTGCGCATTTACGTCAATAGCAGTGTATTGCAACTGCAGAGTTAAAAATCAAAAGGTAGATAGTATTAAGTTGTTCATTGGGTACTCGTCTCCGTGTTAAAATATCGATTATCAAACCATTAGTGACGTTAAACTTAAGTGATTTCGAATCTGATTTTTTCCGAAATAAATACCATAATAAAATTATACCGTCTTATTAGAATTTAATAACGAAATGTGTACTTATAGATCTGTCGATAAAGAACAAATACAGAAAATAAAAGGTGTTTTATCATATTATTATTTACAGCGCTCGCGGATTGAACTCCCTCCTGAAAAACGTGCACTGTTTAACTTGAATCGATCATTCCGTGTATACGTGATTAGAATTACTATGGTTTATATTGAATACTTTATGAAATATATACATATAATTATATGGATATAATGTAAGACCTTTTCGATGCGTTGACCCTATACATGATTCACTATTTTGGTAATATCGGGTAAACATTTGAAAGAATAAAATACGGTTAAATGTATTCGTAAAATACTCTGTAAAATAAAAACCTAGCAAAACCGTGTAACTTACATCTGTGCATTTAATGTACACGTGCGTGTCAGAGATCGTTCGGGAAGACGAGCCAGAAGATCATTTATTCTATTTGTTAGTTTGTTTGTTTGTTTGTTTTTTTTTACTTTTTACAGAAATAGTTACATAAGCTATATAGGTACAAATATATGGTTTATAATATATATTATTGTCACAAGTGTTTTAAACAATCTGTATTTTTTGCGAGAAACAGAATCACACGTTTCCGTGCAATATATAAATCATCTTTGATGTAAAAAATATTCTTCGCAGTGAGCATGAATACGAACGTTTATGCCTAACTGGTATACTGGTAATATATATATATATATATATAGGTATTCTTTCGGCAGTCCAAAATTATTTTGTTTTATATTATTATGTAGTTGAAAACCGTCGAGGAGTTCTGTGACAGTGCGAAACACGTCCTTTTCTCTCTCTCTATCTATTACGTTTTCCCCTCTTTCCGATGTCTTAGTTTACGCGATTCGGGAGAAGATTAAAAACTGCGAAACGTTTTTCGCTTTTACTTTTTTTTTTTTTTCCATCCTATCCTATCTACAACATATATATATATATATATATATATATTATATTATACGTACTGCAACTATATAGTCGGTAAATTATATGGACCTCAAACGACAGACCAGGCTTCTGCGCATGTACATATATATATATATATATATATATAGGTACTCGTATCGGGTCAACGGAGAGCTGTTTTCGCACGACGACGTATAAAACCTAATACCCGGTAAACCGCGTTATCGTAAGTCGCGCCGCTTAGGTCAGGACGAAAGCGTGAAACGTTATATTATTATTTTATCATTTTCAACGTCCAATCCATCCGTGTTCTATACGACACGTTTTGAATTGTCCGAAAAGATCATTATTGTCGATTTTAATATATTATATAATGAACCCAATTTCCAGAAAATTAAACGACTAAACTATGTTAAATAACTATAATTAATATTTGTAAGAATTTTACAATACAGTAATTCCGTGTCAATAATGTCTTTATTATTATTCAGAAAGTACGACATTGCGTGTTTAAAAATAAAAATAAAACAGATTTGCTAAATATCATTTAAGTGTTCAAAATCACTAAAATTCGACATTTTTAAGAACTATTTTATCTTAAATGGAAAAATTTTAAACCTAAGTTTTAAGTTTATGTACAATGTTCGAGATCTCAATTATGTTTATCGTTCTGTAACTCGGCTCTAGCAGTTCATTTTGAAGGAGGGGGCCAAAATTTATCTGGTGATCTTTTTTTTCTTATTAGATAACCTAGCCAAAAAATTATACAATTTTTAGAATTAAGGGGTGGCATGATCCCCTTGCCCTTCCCCCTAAATCTGCCACTGTACCATAGTTGCCTATTATTTACTTTTTAATCGATTATTACGATAATTATTCATCATTATACAATCGATTTGTCATTCGTATCACATATTCCTATAGTACCAAAGTATACCTAAATAGCTGCAGAAACTCTAACTCGTTCGAAATGTAGGTGTTACACTTTCTCTTAAATTCATTTATAATTATAAATATTATTTGTCACATTCACTTTTAAAGCTTTGATATTTTGAAGTTATTTACGAAATTAACATTGAGTTTTTTCGACTGTTTTTCATGTACCATATATATAATACTAACCTTCATATTATATTTAAACTGTAATTTTATTGTGAATTTACTTTTCACTGTTACTGCATTCAAGACAATTTTAATTTGTTCTAAAATTTAGTTTTATTTGAAACTTTGTACATAAATCTTTACAATTATATGAAAAATTGAATGGTATTGAATATTATCTTTTATTTTTTATTTTATCGATCGACATAGAATACATATTTATCATGATTTCCAATATCCGAAATGTATAGTGACTCAAAAAGATAGATATTTTATTAAAATATTTCATTTTTCAAAAATGTTGGACCACTTTTGGATCATGATTCACTATTTAGAAACTTCTGCTTTAATTAATATAAATTTTAATTTAATTACATATAATTTTTTTTTTTTACTTATAAATAAAATTTAATAATATTTTTAATCCTTAAATTTATAAAAATAAATGTTCTTATAATATCATTATAACTTTTAGAATAACTATATAATGCATAATATCAAATTACCATATTTATTCGCGTTTTCTGACATTTTTTTTTATATATACAAATTTTCAACGCGGTTTAACGTTAAAAACCAACATTTAACAATAACTCCTGGCATATAAATAATACTTAATCGGTATAATATACTTGTACATAAAAAATAACTTTGTCCGAGAGTTTTAAACACAAAATAATACATTTATAATTTTATTAATGAAATAAAAAAACTTCGACATTGATATAAAGTATAAACTTCTACTATGAATATATTATAGTCCTGAAAATGAAATTCGTGGAATGCGTAAAACGATTTTTTTTTTTTTTACTCGAATTACGGAAGTATGATTTTTGTTAAAAAGACAATACGGAGAAACCGGTAGAAATGGACTCTAAAATTTAACATAAAAACTTGTATCTACTTTATATAAAAAAAATCCAGGAAATCATCATTTATTATTATACAGTATTATTATTTTAGTATAGGTAACATCTCTTGACTCCAGAATTACATAGAACTGGAAAACAAATTATAGATTATCTTGTATGACGTTAACATGAAAGTATAAAATGGTATAATTACAATGTATGTACTATATTTATATTAACATAATCAAATCATAATATAAAAATGCGGCAACTAAGGAGTGGAATTATTGCATCGTCTCGTAAAATAATTTTGTACAATTTACGTAACTATATTTGTAAACAAAAAAAAATGAATACCAATATTTAATTTTATGATGTCGCCACATATATTATTTTACTAAAGGGAAGTTAATTTGTGAATTTTCCATTTATAAAAATTTCCCATTATAAAAGTTGGTTTTTCATAACGCATAAGAAAACTATTGGAAAAATAAAAACTGACCTCTGGAAAAAAACCATCTAGAACAAATTTACCATTAAAAATATTTTTACTTCAAAATTCTAATCGACTCAGAACTACCCAATAGTTGTATACAAAACAATAAATATATAATAAACATAATTTTTAAACCAATTCTTTCCTTGCTAATCCCTAACTCACCACAAAATCTAAAATGTAGCTAAATCTGAAGTTTCCATTTTAAATAATTTTAATATAATATCGTAAAATCATTAATTTACTTATTACTATCCTATAATATTGCCTATGTAAAACAAAATAATTTATATTTTTTATAATACTCTAATATTGGATCAAATTATGGTGTATATTTTAATGATTTTGTACTTGGTAATTAAGAGTGGGATATTAACAATATAAACATAATCATTAAAAAAAAATAATAATATAAAATATTACAACATACTGATAAGCATATTTATATAGTATTGATTTGAAAAATTTTGAAAATAAGTTATATATATATAATATATATTATGGTGTAATATACCTATAGTGTGCAATATGTAACGATTTTTATTACTAAAAGTTTTAAGTGAAATAAAAATAAGGTGTTATGCTGAAAAATATTACATATTTTATACGTTTCAATACCTATCTTTTTTATTATAATGTATATTATTTTCTATTGTTAAAGAATTTTAGAAGATAAGACTCAAATTTTAAACAGAGTTTTTTACAGTGGAAGAGATGGATTAATGTATTCGAAAGTCTTAAAAAGTATTTGAACCGAAATACATTTTTTTTTAAAGTATTTCAAATAATTTTATTTTCAATTTAAATATGATTGTGTATATTTGAAGAAAATGTAAATAATTCTAAATATTTATAATTTGATAATATGATACTTGGAATTCATAAAACGATGTAATAAATTGTTCAAGAACTTTTGACCATTTTCGAACATTTTATAGAGATTAAATAATAGATTTTTTTTTCTCTTTTAATTTATATTTAATATTTTAGGAATTTTGTGTCCTGAAAATTTAATAATACAGCTTAGTCTTATTCTAATTAAGTTTTAAAAAAACCTTGAAAATCAATAATCTTTGTGATGAACAAAATTTACTTGAACCTGAGTGTGGAAATTTATAAGGTACTTCATTGTGTTTATTATATTTGTATGTAGATACCTTACTATTTATTTACTATTTATAGCTAGGTACGCTAATTCGAATATAAATATTTTAGAATTGTTTTAGTTTAGTTTCGATATGGACACCAGAGGTCAAGTACCTATCTCTTTTCAAAATGCATCGGCACTGCGTATAATACCTAAATCGATACGACAAAATAGTGTATTAAAAATACCGTTATTATATTGTATAAAAAAAAAAGGAAGTTTGAGAGATATATGGGTGTATACTAAAAAAATCCTCTGCAAAAGTAACCGTTAGGCAATAAAAACACGTCGGTGTTGCCGTCATGATATATACCTACTTGCCCGGCAATTTATGCAGTTAGTCACAGTTAAGTATTATTCGAGTTAAGCTACGTCAATCTTTGCTTTATCTCGTGCCAATGCAAATTTATGTAAATGCTTGTTTATTGGTGATAAGTATTATAGGTGACCGATAAATTTTAACGGCATTGTTATAACTATTATCGTTATTATTATTATCAGTAACATAATCATCATATAACCGAGTAAATTTTTTTTATGACCATTACTGTAATGTAGTTAGATTTTATCGCGTCGGACCTTCGCACGGATAAAGCATGGTGTATAAATTATCTGTATACAGCCTATTTACTCATAAACGGCACTCATGAATGTTTTAAAAGTACATACTCAAAAATGTAGGTACATAACGTATAATTTAGATTTGAATTCGATATATTTCTATAATATTTTACTTTGGCAGTACAGGAGTACTATTAAAAACAAATTGAAAATTTTGGGGCATGAGATGGAGGATTATGAAAAATCATTTTTTTTCCGAATATTATTATAGAATATAGTAGGTACATAATGTCGCTCAAGTTGTAATTACAATTTTTTTTTTACAGTGCTACGTGATAACTCATCTGTTTTAGACACAGGACGTACTTGTATAAGCATATGATTTTTATTGTTCTATTATTTATTTACAGTATTTATGTTGGTACACTTAAACGCTGTCATTATATGTACACCCAGAAAATGACAATTTGATTAAAGTCCACCGACGAGCGTTATGAACATAAGTCAATCCAAATTATTTCACAGTCATCCAAGCCGTCAAAGCATCTATTTTGCAAAGAATTTTGCAAAGAATAGCAGAATAGATATACTTTAAGGCACTGAGATTATTATAATCTCTGTATATACGTACGTCCACCATTCCTACAGATGCGCTATTATGCGAGAAGAGAATAGAATGCGTACTAGAATAGTTTTTAAAAACAAAACAAATACACATATACTATACACCACACATGACACATAACGCGAAAACTTTTTAATATTGTAATATTTAATTTAACATTTACGTATAAACATGTAATTATTTTTCAGAAAATAATTTTCGAAATGTATATTTCTGTATATTTTTTATTAATTGGTTTATTAACATATTTGTTCAATATTCAGTAACTGAAAATGTTTTTTTAATACATAGAGCTAAGTACTCATAAATGACGAACGTACGCATTATTTACAACATGTATTATAATATATGTATCTAATGAAAATTTGTATTAATGTTTTGAATAATAATTAAAACATAATAAATTTACATTAAATAAAAGTGAAACATTTATTTATTTTTATCTAAATTCACGAAGGAAAAAAACTAGAGCTTTTGAATTTTCGAAATTAAAAAACAAAATCATGTGCCCACCTACTCCAGTACTTTAAATATTATAACAAGACCAAAATACTATAAAAATTGTACACACCATTGTCAACGTAATATGAATATAATGTGTACAACGGATCAAATTAATAATATTTATGCTGTTGGCTGAAATTGGTATACGTATAAAACACTAGTAATTCGCAATATAAGTATGCACATATTATAATTAACGTGGATCGTATTAAATATACGTGCCACGTATATATTATACGAAATATCCGTGGCAAACGCAAGTAAACGTATAGTCACAGACATGTGCGATTTTCCTTAAAACAGTTTAAGCCTCTATCGAATAGGAGTTTATATTCGGGTCAGAGTCGGTGAATTATTCATTAGGAATCTAGTTACACTCTCCGGGTGCACACAATAAATACACTTAAACTGGACATACAGTATTTTCAGTAATTCCATACTATATAAGACAGTATGCTCGATAAAGTTCTGAGATATCGACCACGGTCAATATCGAAAGTTGGAAGAATTCGTAATTGAAAACTTTTAGTGTTTTTCTGGTACATTTATTTGTTATGAACGCTATAGACGCTAAAATAAATAGAGTTTTTTTTTGGGGGGGGGGGGGAGGAGGAGTTTAAATCATAATAACGAACATTAAAAAATGCGTATTGGTAGAAAAATGTGAATAACCGTTTTTGCCTGCAGATCATAGCTGCAATATAGGTACTGAGGAAATTATAAGAATGCATAAACTTAGTTTTGAAAACAGTTGACACCCACGTTTACCGTTCAAGAATTTATTTCAATTTTGAAACAAAATAACATTGTAACTTTTTTTAAAACAATATTTGGTTATTTTTGAGTGAACGTTATATTATTTTTGATATGTTTGTACTGCAAATATTTGTGGTTAGAATTGCACAGTTACATTATACGATAACCGCAATACCTGTCAGAAATTTGTCTTACTTAACTAAATCTATGCAAGTCTGTAGTAGCTTATTTAAATTAGTTACTCCATTTAACTCAAAATGTGGGAAAAAATTACACACACTATAATAATAGATACATACGTAATTTTAAAAGAAATACTTCTTAACTCATTAAATAAAATAATTATTTAATAACTAGGTATACAAAGCGTATAATATTTTATTTAATATTTGGTAATTTAATTAAGCAAATTTTAGATAAAACTTAAGTATGAATTATTGTGTGAATTAAATTAATAATTGTAATTTATACGAAATTATTCGACGTTCCATAGTTATTTTATTATTATTATTAAAACTCGACAAAAAAGTAAAACATTTGATAAGTTAATATTACCTCGTAGATTTGTTTTCATTTGTATTCCAAATTCAACGGAGCATAAAGGTTAACCTAACGCAAAAGAAAGAGATTTAAACTTCGTTTGATATCCGTATTTATTACCATAATCATCACAGAAGTTGGTAAAATGTGAAAAATAAAACGTTTTTTGAGTATTGGTTGATCTGAAGATACAACCGGTAAATTGAGTTAAAAAACGACAAATAATAAATAAAACATAAACAATAAACATCATTTCTAAAGATTTAAACCTCTTACACGAATTTATTGATTTTGTGAAAAATATGAATTTAAATCAATACACTTAAATATTATAAAACAATGTATAATAAAAGTTATTATAAAAACAATGTATAGATAATAAATGTATGTTCAATTTGAAATATAAACTGCACGTCATTTAATTATTAATAAATGAAATAAAAACAATTTGATTAAATATATTTTTCTTAGGTTTGAAAATAACCTAAATTTATTTAAAATTCTAAAAATGTTACCTAACAAATTAATAATTACAAAAACATTCGATTTCCAAATGAAACCAAATAATAGTAAAACGTATAGTTAAATACCTATATTAACTATAGAAACACTTACCAATTTAACACAAACTACCAGAATGCCTTTGTTGGTGTACTTAAACAAAATAATAATCAATGGTTGTTGAAACAAAAGCCTTGAACAAGTACTTTATTCCTATTGATCTTTTGAAAGAATATCTCCATTGCAGTCAATAAATTAAGAAAGTTTTTTAATACGTTGAACTTTTTAATAGAAAAGTCGTCAGGGTTCGGTTCTATAACGATTTCTATACGATCTATACGAATTTTAATGCTAACACAGAGTCGTTCAATTCAATATATTCAATTGCATTTTTTTTTTTTTTTTTTTTTAGAAAGAATAAAGTAATTTTCATATTGAATAGAATTCTTCACAAGTTCACATTCATCAAAAAAATTTAAAGTCGATCAAGAAAAAAATTATTGATTTTCATAAAGTTCTGAAAAGTGTTCATTTCTTTATTTAAATACTATTTTTTAACCATCATTGACAGTAATTTACAAATATAAACCAGAATCGATATGTAAAACTTTAAATTTTTGGAATCTGCTAATAACTAAAACACTGAATATGATTGGATTAATATTGAATAAGTACAACTTTAGCATATAATAATAGTAAATATACTACACTATCGAAATTTAATCCTATAAAAATAGCAGTACCTACTTTATATATATGTATTATGAAATAAATTGATTTAAATAAAAATATTCACATTATAATACTCAATTATTAATTTCACCACCACATTGTACTATATTATAAATAAATAAAATAAGTTAACGTTTTTAGACTACTTCTGCATCTTTAGACTAATATCGTGCATATTTATTATTCAAGGTAAGCTCGTGTTAATTAAGTACTGGATGTTTTTTTATTTAACATTATGTCTATTTTTATCGAATTCGTCAAAATATAACAAATTATCTCAGGTAACAAATTTATAATGATATTAATACTGTAATATAATTATATTATAGTATTAATTACTTTTATATTATAATTATAATATTATCTATACTTAGATAATATTGTTAGATAGATAAATAATTCGCCTAATTTTCATTTTTTTATAACTGAAGTGGGGTAGTTGTACAGTAAAATGGTACGCATGTAACAATTGTATCGCATTTTTTCAGAAAAAAAGTTGTTAACAAGAAAATAATAATAATAAACATAAGTTTAATAACATTCGATCTGCTTAGAATCTAAAATAATAAGATACTCTCTATATAATCTGTAGGCAGGTATATTATTATTATTTAATAAATATATCTATTATTCAATAGATGCTGCTGATAATAGCATATATTAGCAATACAAAATGTTATAAGCAGTTCTTTCAAATCGCAAACAAATAAATAGTGCAAATACATTTTTTGGCCATCTTTAGGTATATAGAATTTCCCGAAAGGAAATAATACAAATAAAATAAATAATAAAATAATAATGAAATACCCATATAAATAACAATTAATAATCTCTTTAGGAAATAGTATTATTATGAATTTACTAATAATATAAAGTGAAGATCCCACAATTAACGTATTCACCAAATATTAAATATTTGTAATATTAGCCAAATACTCTTGTATTTGCTAAGGATAATTTATCGATGTACTCGTGGTTCAATAAATATTAAATTTGTCTACTTTTACAAATATACTAATTATTTAATTATTTTCAATATATTTTAAATAGCAACACAGCTAAAGTTATCAAAATCAATGCATTTAGTTAACCACAGATGTTTATAAATATTATAGGATTTAAGACTTCTACCTGTATCATAAAAGTGGTAATTTTATGTTTTATGTCCTGTAAATTTACCTAATACAAGGTTAATCGTATGTTACTTTAACTATATTTTAAAACGTTTTAAAATCAACAGTAATAGTTTTTGAGGAAAACACTAACGTAATAATAATGCCTTTAAATCTAACAGAATAACCAAATATTAACCTATCATATAGGACTGATGGATAAACTAACTTCCGCCAACTGTATCCGGTCCCACCATCAAAGTACCTATTCACATTTTCCGTCTAATTTTTTTTTTTTTTTTATAACTAAAATTATTTAATAGTTTACATTTACAACTATTTTCGAGGAGTTCATTATTTAATAACTCCTTCAGTTGCACTTATGCTCAATGCACAGACTAGACACGAAACGGTAAGAAGTTTCACTATTTATAGGTAAATTAAAATATTTAATCCGTTTAAATATATTAATGATAACCAACCTATAGGTAGCGGTCATCAAATTTAATTTTTACTACCTACCAGCTCTATATGGTTGTTAGCAATAAGCAAACAGAAAGACGATCACGTTCCGTTACACTTGGCGCCCGGACAGGAACCTGACTATAAGCGTTCGTGTTTCATTACAACCTTTATAATAAAACATATTATATTATTGATACTTCAAATTTATTAATATTCATATTACTGCGAAGAAAATATAAAATACTTTCTTGTTCAATAAAATTCTATACTCTTTATAGAGTATATAGTACGAGTAATTTTTAGAATTTTGTATTGTACATCAGTATATACTGTATAATAGTATATTATACATATTACACAGACGCATAAACAACTGTATAATCGTAAGAATTCCATATCGGATGCATTCAGTCGGAGTTCAAAGTTTCATTAAACTTGAGACTCGAGCATACGCTTTATCAAAACCTTTTGTACTTACTATTTACAATATAAATAAGTACGTTATCAAATATATTCTACGAGTACATATAACCATGATATTTACGCTGTTTGGAAAAATGATAATCGAGTTTGTAATATTAATGATAATAATAATAATGACCTTTATTTGTGAGTAATTATATCGAAATTATTTATAATTTAAAATGTTTGTTGGAGAATCATTTTGTTGTTCAAAACATGGGTGACGAGCTTCATGCATTTCCAATGCTATTCATTGTAGAGTTATTGTAAAGTAATTATTTTGTTACCAAAAAAAAAAGAAAAAATTTTAAATTTAAACTATAATGGTATGCCAGCTTTTTACATTTAATTTGTAACTGTAGATTATATACAATTTTTAAAATAGGATTTTTTCATGTTTTTCAACAGTTTATAGAACATGGTAGAATTCATTAATCGTTGATCACTGGCATACGATCATAGTTAATGTTTTCGTCTTTCTATTGATACCAAAATCGTTGACTTGTGATAGTTATGCAATATGCACTATTGGAAATGGGGGAAAAGAAAAAGGTTTTTTTAAATAAATATTGTGATTACACAACAATAAAAAAATGGTAACGACGTATTTAAACATTTTTTTTTTTGCTTTATTTTAATTTTTCTTAAAATTTCACAAACACTTTAAAAATTGGGTGTATGGCATTCTCTTAAAAATAAAATTAAAATATTGAAATACTTTAGACAGTATAGATAAATTATGATTATATATACTCGTTTGATAATATAAACACAAATTGTCAAAATTTCTTCAAGAAAATAATACTTTTATATATACTACAAACGATGTATGTACTGAAATTGTGGTGGATAATATTTGGATTGTAGGTTAAACTCACTGAAATAAAATCGAAATCATGCATAGAATTTAGTTTTTAGAGTCGTGACCTATTGATCGTATTGATTGTACACATTTTTTGAAAATCTAAAAGTTCTAAAAAATCAACGGTCTTTTTTGGGAAAAAAGTACAATAAGTACCAATAAATTATAATGATTGACAATTTTTAGCGCGGTTTTCTTGTATCTATAAATATTTTTTATTGTTTTTATCGCATTATTTTTAGTATCACTATATTACATTATCATATTATATAACGTTGGTCAAAAGAATGGCGCCATCAGTATAGTATATATTATTATAATATCTAATATCTATAGATAGATATGTACAATTTCCCCGAACGATATATTCATAAAATTATTAACTTCACATAACTTTTTAGGTCTTTTAGATATCTCATTTCATATTTTACCAAAAACACATATCAGTTATAGCGAGTAAAAAATGTAACCACACATGCTTTCCAATTACATTTATCTTTGTATATGTACCTATATATAGGAAGATAAACGATTTCGGGAATGATCGCGTCATATACACTACTAAATAACGTTGAACTTTTATCCAAATTTTGTTTTGTTCTTATCTTACTGTTCGAAAGTTATAATAAAGTACCGAAATAAATTTTACTCGGTCCGAAATTGAAAAGCTTTTTTTTATCGACATAATTACAACACCTTTAATTAAATAGATTTTAGTGAAATTTAAAAAAAAAAACTATGTACTCTATAGATAAAACTTAAAAAAAAAAAATGTACAATCACGCCAAAACATACAACACATTTTATTTTAAAACTATTAATATTTATACCATTTTCATCCAAAATACATTTTAAACTTATTTGGTAGTATTTTTATTTTTTTATTACTCGGTGTGTTATTAAAATTAAACGCAGTGCTCTTATTTTAATTAATATAGTGTTGTAAATAATTACATTTTGTGTTTTAATATGTAAACAAGTAAAACCTGTTATTAATTTTTTTTACTGATATCCTTCGAAAATAATGTACAATTTTCAATAGTTATGATGATTTTTTGTGTACTTTCTGTAAAAATGTCTGTTTTGGACATCGTATGTAAACGTAGTTTGATATGGAATCAGTACCGCAAACCAATTGTTATATCTTGAGAGGACATATAACTGTCAATTATTTCCACCACTTCCTATTCCTTGTATAATTGAATCCATTGTATGTAAGAGTTTATAATGATATGCGGATATTTTTGAAAATTTGATGAATGTACACGTATGTGAATATCACGGTATACGATTTCCCGTTCAAAAACATTGTTACTTGACCAACGTAATCACCAGCAACTCAGATACGAGGGAAAACAGTAGGTCGTGTTTTATTGTTTCCTATGTCTACGCAGGAAAACGGATGTAAAAATGATTTTTCTATTTTCGGAGGAAACCAACGGCCGAACAAGGACGAAAATATAATTTAATTTTCGGAGGAAAACGGACTCGTCCCAATAATAATAATAATAATAATAATAATAATAATAATAATAATATTAATATGTATGTGCTCCAAAGTTCAATTCGTGAGGGGGCGGTGGGGGAAAATTAAATCAACATATTATTCGGTCCGGACCCGATCGGCACGAGGTGATAGGCACTCGATTTATAAACGTCGTTTTCTGTATAATGTACGGTGTATAATAATGATGTCATCGGAATTATTGTTTTTGAAACGATTCCAAACGACCCAGAAAAGGAGATTACGGGCGCCAGCCTAGCTGTACACAGAGAACGATAATGAATGGGCGGCAGCGGAGGGTTTAATCGAGTGCGCTTAAATCCATATACCGGAGGAAACTCTATTCGTACACTGCCTCGTCACGATGCGCTCGAATACGATATTGTTATTATTATTATTAGCGTATTTCTCATCGGGGGGTTTTTTTTCCCCTTTTTTCAAGACACTTGTCGAAAAATTCGTCATTTTATCACTGTCGTAAAGACGATTTCGTGTACACTCCAAACAATAGTACAGGGTAAGGCAAAATGATCACTCAAAATTTTTTTTTTTTTTTTTGGGGGGGGGGATCATTAATAAACATATCATGCGAGTTATCAAAAAATTTGTTGTTCATAGGTTGAATGAATCTATTATTATAATGTAGTTCTATTTTTAAATGATTTTAAACATTATATTATAGAATAATAATAATTATAGTGTACGGCAGCAGTGTACCTTGACTTATGTCATGTACTTACACGATCTATATAATATATTGTATGATCCGACGGAGGGGCGTTAAGCCTGTTATACGAATATGGAGTAAAATATAAATAATAAACCGTCTCATTTGGAAATGAAATTTTTAAATAAAACCCTTTTTCGTTATAAATTTAACAAGTAATAAATCGACTCGTCATTTGTATCCACTCGCGTGAAAATCGCACATTACGAGAATGTAGATTGTTACGAGTTGCAAATTGTGCGTATTACTGTATATCGAAACGGTACATTTTTCGAAGTAGGTGTAAGCAAGCAATGCTATATACATTTTTTTTTTTAAATAACGATACATTTTTTTACTAGACATAAAATATTCCACTTTTACCTATCGAAAATTAAATTTTCGCCATATGGGGACACGAAGTCAAAAGTGCAAAGTATTTGCATTTACTTTTAAGAGGAAATTGCGAACCAAAGATGACTAAATGTATATATTCAAAGTGTATGTATATATAACTATATGTAACTTCTAGTTTCATTTCTGGAATGCAATAAAAAATTTTAAAACAAAATGTAAGCATAGGTTATAAAAAAAAATGAATTTTTCACCTAACCTAAATATTTTTGACAAAAATTCACAAAATAAGAATATCTCCTCTTTTCAATATTTCTGAAAAGAATACGGATTTAAAATAATGTGATTTTATAGATACCTACCTACTTGTCGGTTATTTTCTCGTCTCTAGTAAAATTTTCATTAAAAATATTATATGATATAATATACTTATTGAATAAATTAATCGTCTTTTTTTATCAATATTCTGGTGCTCCATCGTAATTTACTCGTATTTTTTTGATTCATATCTGGTATCTTACCGAATTTATATGATGAAATCAAAATGTAAGTATGTTTTAATATGTATTTTTAATAATACAAGTATGTGCTTGAGTTTTGACAAGTAAAAAGTATAATATATTTAATAATATAGTAACTCTTTAATTACCAATTCGAATCTTTTATACAATTCGTAATCTTAAATTAAAGTTAAATTTTTTTTAACTCAAGCTATACAGGTAAACAATATTAGTATGAAAAATCGCACGTGGAATAAATATACGAAATGGTATAAAAAATTTTCTCGTCTAATTAAAAGCGCAGACATATACTTAGATGAAAAAATATATTAAATCAACGAAAGACGACCATTTTCGTCGACAAATAAAAATATTATTTTACGATACAGAAAACACACTTGAGTCAACAATAAAACGCAATATGTAACATTATATACTTTCATGTATACACGTATGTATTGTCGTCTATTATTACTAATATAAATCCAAGCTAGTGCTATGATATTGGATGTGTAGCTTTATAAATTAATTTTATCGTTTTTGTTGCAAAGTTAACTACTTTTCACTAACGGTAATTTAGATCATATTTCAAATGTGTTTAAACAATTTTACCACAAATGGCAATAAGGTATCGAATAAGTAATAATTATTTTGACTACTAAGAATATTCGAATTTATTTAATTTTTAGAGGAGAATATTAGTAATTTATCTTCTTAAAAATACATCACTGCAGCACAAAATCAAAATATCATCATATTTACTTTAATTAAATTATTTTCATTTTTTTACATTACTCGTATTATTTTTACATTACTTTTTACTTTTCATTATTGCATTTTACAAACGTTAATTAGATATAACCAATTTAATTACAAAATATTAACATATTAAAAACGATGTATGATTATTTCTTTCTGTATAACAACTAAAGTTTTTTGTGCGATAAAAGTTCGAACAACAACATTTTACTCATTAAACTAGAATATTGATAAGAAACACAATATATCCATAAAACACAAACAATTTAAAAGTTACTATCGTAAGATATTACACTTTTATGTATTCGTGAAAAACATCACTTCTACATTATTCAGCTATAAAAACTTTAGTATTTTAAATATCCAATACAACGGCTATACGCCTAAAAATTTTTTTTACATAATTTCAAATAATTATTTTTACAAAGTTGTCCAATAAATAAAAAGGTATACCAAACGACTAATGTAACTAAATTATTATTAAACACTTCATTCCACAGTAAAAATAACGTTCACCAATATATTATCATGCATGTTTATATCTCACGATTGTTACCAAATATTAAAATGAAATATTTAAATTGTAGGTAATAATAAACGAGTTTTCTTTTTAATCAAAGTAAAATATAAAAAAAATAAAAATTTTAAATCATGATCAGTGAAAGTATAAAAGGAATAAACAATATTAATAGGTAATATCAATACAACAATAAATTGTTTGTTCTAAAATAAGGTTAGGATTTTAGTCTTCAAATTTAAAATGAATTTAATGCTTGAAAAGATGTTAGTTTTAATCTAGAAATATAAAATTTATATCTCACACAATTACATAATTTAAGAACCTGAAAAATTCTTACAGTGTATTTTTTTTATATTTAGATTTGAATTTAAAACTATTAGGTATATATATAAAATCAAAAATATATTTATTCAAAAAATTTAATACACTTATGAAAATGAATAAAAAATTGTATTTATAAGACATTTATCGAAATATTTAGGTCATAAAATCTAACCAATAGTAACTCTAATTTTTAATTAAAAATTTCAAATGAACACACCTATTGTATAACATACTTCAAACAAAATGTAATCTAATACCGCTGTAATCTTCTAATTAACTATATTATATAGGTATCTGATATATTGGCACGTGTTATGGATAAATTATCATGTCCTCCCACTTTATTGTAGATACATACATATTAATTATATTAGGGGTGACATTATTAAACGTCTGGTCTTTTGTCCATCAATCTACTATAACCGGACACAGAGAAACATCAAACCACTACCCTATCTCATTTGGAGTCTCAACAAAGAGTTTACTTGTATAATATATTGTATAGTTCCAAGTCAAATATTTTATATAATTAATAATCTTAATTTATCTATATAACCTTAACATGACTATGAGAGTATTAAACAACTCATTTGGCGATCGAAATATTCTATAACAATCATTTAAGCTTACCTAAATTTCTCTACGTTTACTTTAAATATTTATTTTACGTGGCATGATTATAATTTATAGTAAATATAATGTATTTTAAAGAATTATGTTGTTAAACATTTAAAGCATATATTTTTGATATTTTCAATTACATATATATGTATATATGTATCATATAAAAGACAGTAACCATTGTATATTTTAATTGATAATTTATATGAGTTTTCGATACGACAAAGTATGTTCTGATTTTAAATTTTATTATTATTTTTAAGATTTCCCAAACACTCAATTGGACGAGATAATTTATTACTTCATATTATAATATAGCCTAATAGATTTCCAATTTTCAGAACAGAATTCAAATAATCTACTCGCGATCAATACGTTTGGAGAATAAACCGATTTGGTGACTTATTACAGATTGAACGGGATTGACACCAACAACATCTTTAAAAGTTGAAAGTCGAACAAAAACACTAAAAATGTTTTCAACTCCAATTATACTGACATTAGAATATTATTCTCAAAGTTTCGTTATTAAAACGTACGACACTATATACATTCTCGATGCCCGCTTCCAAATTGGTTTCGGAGTGTTTCAATTTCTCTTCTAACTCATTTCTGAGTCATTTGACAGTGTCTTATACATTATTGTTTATTGTACGTTTTTAAAAGCATTACGCAATTTCTCTGCATCCCTATTTTGTTGACCTAAATTTTCAGAAAGCTTCAGCCCACAAAACATATCCTGTTGACTTTCGTCTAAAAGTCGTGAAATATACACTCCCATTACCATTTCCCGGTGCTTATGACTTTTACACTGTCATGCATATCTTCTATAGATAAAATGATTTATTCGAAAAATGTGAAAGTATTTTTTATTGTGTTTACACAACGTGACTTTATTAATGTAAATAGTTTAAAAAAAAAAAACAAGCACATATAAAAATATAACACATTGCCAGTACATGTTATTTTTTCCAATTTTTTTAAACGACTAGTGTGTACTAATAAATTATTACGTTTAAAGAATTATATTGTGTACTAGTTATAGTTATCTCGGGTATACTATAAAAATTAAAATATAACATTTATATATTATATATTATATATTATGATAGTGTACAATGGAAATTTAGCACTCGAAATAAAATACTAAACAAAACTCGTGCTAATTTATTTAAAAATAATTAAATTTGTTATTATTTGTTACTTATGACACAATCAATCATTTTGAACTCAAAACAGACTGTACACATCATGAATATTGTTTATTGTGTAATCATTCCATGGAGTATATTCTCACTGACATCAATATAAATGCACAGATTACCTAATGGATTTAATATATTTTGTTTATATATAAAAATTAATTTCTATGGTCAAATATGTATTTAATGTTGTTAAAAATCTAAATTAATATACTACATTTATTTTTAAGTATTAATTAGGTAACTTTTAATTTGTAACTGTGGTTAAGTATTCCACCTACCCAAAGTGAATAACCTAAAACTTATCACATTTAAAAATAAAATAACTCGTTCATTATCATAATAGGAACATTTAATGGTAAAACTTATTTTTACAAAAAAATTATGGACAAATATAATATTTAATATTGTTATAACTTATACGATAATATACAATATATTATACATTATATATATTCGTCACCCCGAAAAGTCGTAATAATAATACGTGTCTTAAAATGCATCAAAAAGGTTCGTCAAGTACATTTTTTCTTTTTACAATTTATTAATAAAATGACTTGTAAAATGTCGATTGAAATATTTATAATTTTGTTAGATCATGTACTTTGTCAAAAAAGTGTTAATAATTAATAGATGAAATTATATGTACTAAATTTCTGCTTACATTTGTAGGTACCTACTCATTTTAATTAAAAATAAAATATAAGAGTAAATACCTATATTGTACCATATACCATAAAACCGAGTGAATAGAAACAAAATTGAATAATAACTTTTAATGATGAATATTATCATTATGTATTTTTCTTCCATGATATTGGAAATATTCTGAATAAACATACTAGACTTTTACTTTAATCTCCAGACTTTATATATATATTTGGTAGACTAATAACAATATTTGAACTACCAACCCTACTAGTAAACTATGATTTAGAGCACATTAATATATCATAAAACAACCATTTACACAAATGAAAGTCTTTTACCTATTGGTACTTAAGTTACTATGATTGGATCACATTAGTTATTTAATATATTTTACTTTGTCAGTTCGATGTTTACGCTATCGGTTAATCTATTATTAAACCAAATGTCTTATATTTTTTTAGAACTTCGAAGGTTGCATATATGAATAGTGACCCCAGGAACATCCTAAATATGGATTTTTGCTTCGTATGGTTTTAGTGTCGTATATATGAGTTGCAACCCAGAAGCTTTAGCAAAACTTTTCACCACACCCCACACATATCGTGCGTGCTTGGGATAATTTTCACGCAGCCATTACCTTAATAAATCTAAAAAGGGGTATACCTTTCCCAGTTGTGACACCAGAGTTTTGGCTAAACTACCTCACGCGGTTACTTATTTCTAAGTAGATATTTAGCTAATTAGATAGGATTTTAGATTATGCCCGCCCGACAAGACCGCTGAAATACAAAACAGTTACCTACATTAATAGAGGGCTCACCAAAAATATACCTAACTACACGTGAAATATTAGCCTCGGAACAATAAGAATATAGTATCGTAAATGATTTTAATAGAAATGATACTTAATATTCAACTAAACAACTGAATTACAGTGTTGTTGTTGTAATTAGCCAAAATGGTATTATTATTAATTTATAAATTGTGTCTGTTAAAACTTTGTAATATAATAATAAATTCAGTATTTATCGTATTACCAACTGACATTTTTTTACAGTAGGTACTTCTATAATTTATAGAGTATCATTCATGGCTAGCTGTAATTATATTGTAATTAAATTGTTTTTTTTATTTCGAAAACGACAATGGTGAAATTTTGAGCTTGAATAGTTTAAATAAAGTAAATTTGTTTTCCAATAGACATCATACTTAACCGTTTAGAAAGTGATAGGTAGATAATACATATTAAATGCTGGCCAACTCCATTCGGTTTATTGTTAGTATAATAAGGGAACTTTAAGACAAATTTATTTTTGTTTATATTATAATTCAAAAATTCACATATTATATACATACAAAATACGAATTTGATAATTCAAATTTGTTTTGGATTGAATAAAGCGTGTTAAACATTATCTATGTATGAAACATTTACTATATTATAACTTAAGTTTCAGTGACATAATCATTATTATTATCAATACCTCAGGTAAATTTAACGAATTTACGTGACAATATTTTAATTATATGAAAATGTGTAAAGCGAACTCGAAATCACCGAATACACGAGTAATCGATTCTTGCGGTTTCAAAACCTAATCGAGCATTACTATGATGATCGAGTAAAAATATTCACGGTAATGTTCGTCGTACTGATGTAAACTTTCGAGTGGTATCGGTTAAAAGCGTTTCGGAGTCGGAAAGTTTTCTCGTGCTTTCAGTCAAAAGGAGAAAATTAATTTCGTCAAAAATAACGGAGGCCAAAATATGGGTGGGAAAAAAAAATAGCGGCCAGAGACGATAATGGGTAAAACGGCGGGGAACGGCGCGTTTTAATGAAGAATAAAGCCCACTAAATAGGATACTATGTTGTAAACGGAACGAACAAAAAATAAATAAATAACAATGATATAAAACCTATAGGAGGGAGAAGCAGGGCTGTAAGAACAAAAATAATTTTTATTTTTTTTTCGTAATATAATATATATATAGGTACATTTTTTTTTTCATTTGACAAAATGTCGACTGATGCATTTCATGTGTCGCTTATAACTTAAAAACCATCTGTGCCCTTAATGGCTGGTGACACAGCACCATTTTTGGCACCGTGGCTCGGAAGTGCCGCACTCTAAAGTCTTCAACCCACTCCCCTCTATTGTATAAAGAGGAGAAGGTCTCCCCGAACGGGATCGGCGCCCGTTAGCCGCCGCGCTGGATTATTGACCATGTTCGCGTAGCATCCACGATAATAAATTCGCTTTCTGATAATAATAACACGTTGTAGGCTTAGAATGAACGACTCGATTTTACACTAAAACGAAATTTGTAAATCCATTTATAAATTAAATATAGGAACGGTACAAGTATTATGATTTATAAAAAATAATTTTAAATTGAATCTTTAAGCGGGTCTCTTGGTGTTTAAAGTTATAATATAGACAAAATATAAAAATTTTCTGAAATTTTGACCATTTATTTCTTAATTTTTTAGTTATTATTTACTTATTTATTGTGGGAAAATGATAAATATCAGTTTGAACTTATCTAATTCTGAACCTGACATTTGTGTTATATCGGTCATGTATCTCATTGGCGTAATTATTGACGGAAATTTAAAAAAAAAATAATATAATTTTTATGTATTATTGTATAGGTAGAATAGACAAAAATTATAATAGATTACAAAAATGTTGGAACTAAAAAAAAACGATATTTAAACCAGGATCCCCTTAAAACACTCCCATGAATGATATTAAAACTGTGTGGTATATCCCTTTCACCATAAGCCATTAAACATCGATATCAATAGTATGCAGCTTATCTTGATAAGAATTCAAATATAACATACATACATGATTCATTATAACTATTCGAAGATATTGATCACTTGAACAGTCTTATACGGGAAGTCAATTGCCGTATTTCTCAAACCCTGGGCCCTAAGCATCAGAAACGGTCATTTAAATAATAACAACAAAACACTATAGCCGTGTGATTATTATTATTAAATTTGTAATTATATCAACATAAATATAATATTTATGACGAAACCCCAAAAATTAGATTAATATAATAGAAATTGTGTTATTGTGTATTTTAAATTTGAATAATCTAGTTATTGTACTTGAAAACAGTTCTGTTTGAAGTTCGTTTTAAACTAAGCATATTGTAAAATAAAAGCACGGAAAAAAATCATTTTTCGAGGATTTCGAGATATATATTATTTTTATTAATCATGTACCTACACAAATTTCTCTTTGTTCTACAAATTATATAAAAAGTAATCTTAAAACATAATATTGTTTCAAGACCAAAATAAAAATAAAAAATTATCGTTCAAAATGTAAACGATGATGCTTATATATTTTCCGAATTTTTGATCATTTTTGAAGTTCACAAATATTGCATTTACGATTACCGTACAAAATATTATTTTTGACACTACCCATGATACATTTTTGCCTACACCGTCGGATAAATAATATAAACAATTCGAGTAATTATTTATTTTTTTAATTTTAATTATTATATGGGTAAATATTTAAAAAATTTTGAGCATTTTCCGGAACAATAGGGGGGGGGGGTTCAAACATTGGAGTAATGGCGCAAAAAAAAAACCTCAAAATATCAACGTGGACCACGACATGCACAGATATTCATCGTCCGAGCAGGAGATTAACTCCCGATTATAAGGTTGACCTGCGTTCATGTGGCTGCCAGTTCAATTAAATGTTCAAATAATTCATAAGTACCGACCCCGTCGTTATTTCGGCGAGTCGCCAATTATTATTGTCGTGTTTAAACGGCTGTGCCAAAGTTTGTGTTCAGTCCGATATCTCACTTAAATTACAGAAGAGTTATGATAACACTAGACGCATATTTCAATTATTTCAATTTTAATTAATATTTAATTATTATCAACTCACTTATGCAACTTTGTTCTAAGGGGTTGTTTTTAATTACATTATGCAAAATCATTTTTATTTATTTTATCGATCCAATACGATTAACAACGGTTTTTTTTTTATATAATAGGACGGTGGACACACACTTTCTGATTTAACAAAGTAAATTTAGGTAATTTTTACCAAAAATTCAAGCAAATTGAAAGTTAAAAAATTTAATTAAATTAAATTACATTTAAATAGTATAGTCCCATGCCGTTACCTTTATTTATGCTGTTGCGTGATCCCGAAATTGTTTGTAGTATTGAAGTTTGTTTTTGTACTTTCAGTTTGGCTTATAAATGGTCGCATATCATCATTATTGGTACTAAATTAAAGGAGAACTTTATCTATGGTCCTCCAGTGGGTTTTTGAAAATTTGATATAGATCTTTAATAGATGATAAATAAAAAATATATATATATAAAATTAGCATTAATCAAAATGTTTAAAAATATTATATACATAAATATATAAAATATCAGTAGGACAATTTACGAATCATGAAACCATATTTTAGGGCAAAATATTAGAAAGTATAATCAAGGATTGAAACCCAGATTAACCATAACCTATAAATAACACCTCTAAAAGTGTTTAAAAAATCCAAACACCCAAAACCCTAAATGTCAAAATGATTTTTATTTTTATTTTTAAAAAACCAAATCAACCACACTTTTCACAAGTGAAAAATTCAGCTTCGTCCGAAACCCGCCTTATTTTATTAAATAAATGTAAATTAAAGTAAATTTATTTTTCATTATAAATATAATTGGGGGAGCGGTTTCCACATTCACATATATTCTTGTTTTATTATCAGTTATTACTATATATATTTTCACTCAGATTCTTTAGTATTTATTATTTAGCATTTAGTAGCGAAGAAGCTAGTGGTTTTACAATGATGTTTTTGTTTTTTTGTAATACTTTTTCTACCAGAAGGAATGCTCCGATCTTAACAAGCTTAACCGATTTCCAGTAGCAAATTTTATCTAGTTGATACTTTTAAGGCGTAATTTTTCGATTTTCTTAAAACTTTTTTAATGCGAAAGGCAAAACTACCAAAAAATTACAAAAAACGGCAAAAATACGGTTTCGTTAAATCCAGATTTTTTTAGTGATACCTATTTTTAATTTTGCAACTTTTACCAAACATTTTGATGCCTAAATCTAGAAAACTAACCATGAAAATCTGAATTCTGTATTATAATAGTGGTCTGAGATAAAATATCTTAAATATCCCTAGATTACACCTATAATATAACTGTTATGAACACTAAAATTACCTACTTATTTATTCAATAGTGGTCTTCGAACACCCAAATACACCCAGCTTCTTGAACCAAAAATGATTTATTCGGGTTTCCAGTCTTAGATTAATTACGTTCTCCTAAATATATTTCCGACATTCACTTAGAATAACGAACATTTTAATTTTGTTATCGATTAAATAGTAAATTATTAAATCGAATACATTTTTATTTCAACGACACGTATTACCTATTACCTTTGGCTTATTATCATTGGATTAAATACAAGATTATTTTAATCGTATATAGGACAATATTATCGTAGCACCAGCTCATCCCTGCGTTTACAAAATACTTTGCGACATTATATTATTGTAAATTTAAATTTAAATAAATATTACCGTTTTAAACCCATACAAGCCCACGTATTCTAATTATTTATTTTCTTATTATTAGTGTAATTTATTTTACAAGTAGGTATATACATTGAATATACTACGAATATATAGGACTCTATTGTTCTTTTTATAAATTAGAATTAAATAATCAGAAAATATAAACAGAAACCTGTAAGGGCTAATAATGTGAATTTATTAGCTTATTGTATAGTCTTTATGTAGTTCTTATCAAAATCGGGTCACTAGTTTTTTTATTTCAAAATGTTTACCATACCTTTCTAATAGCACAGCATGATTATATAAATTACATTAATTGGATTTATATAAATGAATACATATATATCGGTATTGGTCGATTAATAATTTATGTGTATATAGTCAACTCGGGTACCGAGGACTTTGTTTTTTACGTATCCTTGGTCCGTTCACCTATGAATAAAAATTTAGACGGCTTCAGTTATTTATACATTGTAAATTATTAGAAGCCCTATTATGTTAAATTTGTGCATATCATGTTTAAGACGAAATTGGATGGCACGCTTTTTTGAATTCTAATAGACTTAATTTCAAAAACAACATTAACCATCTATATATAATATATATATATAAAATGTATAAAAAATAATTTGAGTTATTCGTATCTTTAGAACTCTAAAATGTGTCGATATATTATTATCTATTATACGATTCTATAAATGACGTATTATGTATCTTATATGATTCATTATGATTGAAATGACTCAAATTTTGATAGTTAATATGTTATCTATGTATACCCATTATCCATTTGAACAGTTGATTTTGTTATATTTTATTGTTAAAAAATAAGTAGATATATATCTGGCATAAACCAAAATACGTATTAAGGCTACTATCAATGGTACCTATATTCATTATACTAATGCTTGAAACTAATTATTCAATTGTTCACTACTCCAATGAAAGTATATAAAATCATCGACTGTTTTAATTTTCAAATGTTTTAAAACCCACTATTTAAATAAAATTTATTTTTAATATCTATCTATGAGAATGTATATAATATTGTGTATATGTATTTGTAGATTAATTTTAAGTTCTTCTCGGGATTCCAAGAAAAATAAACTTATTATTTTAACAATACGCACTTTAATGAGGATATAAATGTTTATGTAAAAGATAAATTAAGTATATATATTTATATACAAAAGTGTTATTTAAGTTAAGTCGAAATAAAAAGTAGAATGACAATGCGAATAATAAAACTCTCTTTTAGATCGTAATCCTACAATAGACTTTCAAACCTAACCTTCAAATAAGCTTCATGAATAAACCGGCCAGTTTATGAAACTTCATAACAATCAGTTTTAAATGTACCAACTATGAAACATTCAAAACTAATTATACATACAAATATACCAACAAATAATTATGTTATTTCAAATTTTAAACAATATAAAATTAACCTCAGATAAAAAAAAAAGTTTAAATTTGCAGGTTGTTTTTTTTAAATAGATATAAAGCCATATACATCCCTATATGACATAAATTCAAAATCTTTTTATACATATATACATATTGATATCATATTCAGGTTATTGTTAAAAATTTTCATATTTTATTAACTTATTAATTATAATATTGACATATTCTTTAAATTGTTCGAGCTTTTATACTAAATGTCAATATTTTAGTTTATTATTAAATAAAGTATTTGAATTGTTTTTACCGAAGAAAACCTTAGAAAGTAATTCTGAAAATACACATAAAAATGTTAGCATGGACAAGAATTTCAAGAGAATATTACAAGAATGTTAGAAACTATTGCAAATTATATATCTACAAAAATGAAGAAAAGCCATTGAAAAACATCTGTTACCTGCTCAAAGTTGTGGGACCGCAGATTACAATGGTTGTGAGATGAAGGTTAAGTAAAAATTTAAAATTGTATTATTATATTTTTTATTTGTATCTATGTATGATTATTACTTTTAATATCAAAATTTGTTACTCTTGTAGTAAATAAAGCGAATTTAAGGTACCAGGTGTAAGGTATATACTATGTATATAATATGCACTATTCAACAAAGAATTCTGTATACAAAACTTAGCTATTCATAATGAATAATTAATTTAAAGCTATGTACAGTTTTTATACAGCCATACAGGTATATTATACACCAGTTTAAAATGAAAATGAATTGTACTTGCATGCAATTTAAAAAATGAGTATTTATGGGTAGAGACTTTTTAAATCATTCTTAAAATGATTTATTATTTAACTGTATTACCCTTTTAATACAGTGAAGAATATAAAATATCCTATTTCAGCCACTTATATCAGGCAGAGTGCACGTGGACCAGGCCAATAATTCACTTTCCCTGTTACACACATATACAGAATGGAAACTTCAGTCTGGTCTCCCATATAACATGATTCATGTTTGGTATGTCACGTAAAATATATATATATAAATTTTTAAATCAAATTAAATTTGTTTGTTATCAATGGTATTGAAACAAGTTTTATAATAAACAATAAATCGAAATACTATCACTAAGAAAACCGATTAAAATTTTAGTATAAATTAGTATTACACGACTAGTATTTTCCACTATAATAGTGCTTTTATGTGCTTATCATTAGCAGTATGATGCTCAGTGGTCCTATAAATATAATAAATAAATGACACATTTATTTTGGATAAAATTTTAGTGAGAAATCCAATGGTAATATTTGTACTTAGATCAGATGAATGTATTATTTAATATTTTAGCTTGATGCCTATGTATTTAATTAACAGTCATTCGATTGTTATAATGTTCTGAAATTAATGATATTATTGTACTTAAATCAACGCCAATTTTGTTCATAATTTAAAAGATTATAACTATACTAATCACACAAATTTTTGGCACGTAATTACCTACTTATAACAGCACCATGTCGATACCAAAATAGAATTGTAAATCAATTTATTTATGGGGATATTTTACGCCGATTTCCACAGTAATAATTATTTTCGTCTATCTTTGGAAAAAAATTGAGATATTATTTAAAAATCAATAACGTTATACATTTTAAATTTTACGCATGGCACAAAAACCAATGTCATAAATCATGTCGATGGCATATGTCGAATACAAGTTTCATATTATCGCGAAAGACCATCGTACTTAAGGGTGCGTCAGACTGTGTTCACAAAAAAAAAAAAAAAAAAACGAGAAACCGTATAAAATTATCGCATTATTATAATTTTTGCGTTTAAAATTTCTCGTGGATGAGCTTACGTCTTTTCGAATTTCCGCCGCACAATGTACGACGAGAAGGACACAAGAGATAAATAGAGATAGAGGGGACCCCCCACCCCCCCCCTCCCCTAATAGATTTAGCGGCGCGGGTATAGAGTGATGCGTGGGCGGCGCGAAATCATTTTTCGCGTGACGTTTTCCGTCGGATCAGTATAGGTATATATGGTCCGGAACCGACCCGAAATTTCCGTTCGTTCGCACGGCGTAGAGGTGTACAGGCGGTGTGTGCGCGTCCGGCGGTGGAGAAGGGCTGCCCGAGGAGTTTTTAATCGAAAAACCGTGAAGGTAGTAGTGGACCGGCCGACGGGTGTTGAGGGGCGGGCCGGGCGAGGGGCGGACGGGCAACGATGTGATTAGGTATAAAGAGTCGTATAACGTGTATAATATTATTTAAATATGTATGCGCGGAAACGGGCGGGGAGGGAGAGCAGTAAAGCGTTTTGGGTTAAGTGACGCTTCTGGCAGATGATCGATATTCTATATATAGGTTACATATACATTATACATTATACACACACAGACACACACACAGACACTAAAACACGTTTACAAACAAATTCTGAATTGTGTATAACGAGCTTATGGAAAGCATTATTATATTATTAGATGTATCGTGTCCATACACACACACACATGTATATAATATATATATATATATATACACACACATACACATATGTATATAATATATATATATATACACACACATACACATATGTATATAATACATATATACATAATAATGCTCATACATTTATATACGACTAAAAATGAGCGGAGCGATATTATATCATATATTATTATAAATCATCTATCATCGTATGTACGGCTGTCGCACACCGAGTTCGACAACATATTATACGCGGTAGCTTTTATAAAAAAAAAAAAAAAAAGAAAAAAAAACCCCCACCGCCGCGGCCGGACGTGTTTTCCCGGCGGACAATGCGCTTAATGTCCCGAAATATCGTGAGTGACGCCGATCGAAAAGTGGTCGTCGTTTTCACCGTCGGATTGGCAATAAGTCGGTGGATACCAGGCCGGGGTGGCCATAGGCATAAAAATGTGAAGTAAGGAAAACAGCAAACTATACAGTATGACCGTGTGTAAAAAAAATAAAACCTCCATAAAAATATTCTATTGTATTTCCTATACTGACTATATATGTTTTTATCAGGATCCGCTCACGGCCGTCGAAATGCACGTGCTCACCGAGTACAACTGTTTACACTCTCGATTTTTATATACGCCGTGTGTTTATCGCATTTCCAGTTTTGAATTACTTTTTTTTATGTATTTACCTACTGTGTTTAAAATATCTTCTGTAAGTTGTTAAATTATATTCAATTGTAACGCGTATAAAGAAACTGTTCTATTAGGCATTATTATAGTATGGCGGCCGCGCTGTTATCACTACTTGTTATATCACAAACTGATGGTACAACCACAGCACTATTTATCACTGAAGTTACTTAGTTTTCATTTTATTTTATTGAAAAATCGTAATATGCCGACTATATGTGCTGTTTACGAGTGTACCAATAAAACGACAGACAAAACATTTTCTTTTTATCGTTTCCCAAAAGTCAAAGAAAACTCTGCATCAGATCTTAAGAAGCTAATGGATTTACAAAGAAACGTTTGGCTAAAATCACTACACCGACTTGATTTGATGAACAAAAAATAGGTACCTAAATTAAAAAGGAAATATTCTATGATAAATATAAAAAGTATTCGAGTAAGTACTATAGAGGTTTCTTTTTTGTATTTTTATTATTCATTTGTAACCTGATGATGATTTATGGTCAAAACTAGTTTTTACCTATATTACTCTGGGTATATTTTCTTTTTATGTATTATTTTTCTATAATTTACCTATATTAATTTTATGTATATAGGAATGTATTGTTATTTTTATTAGAGTTTTTTTACTTCATATAAGTGCAATAAATATAATAATAACCTCTGCAATAACCAAAACCACACTATTCATAACAATCCATTTAGTGTTCGAAATCCGTCCACTTGAAAAAAAAATTGTACGCTTCTAAGCTTTTATAAGCTTTAAATTTATCCAGCGTATAAGCACTTTTTTTAAGTACCAAATAATTAAAAATATCGAGATACGTGACTTTTGGTAGGTACTAAATCTAAATTGTTGGTCCATAATACAGAAGTATCCTTCGTTAAAATATAAGGATCACGTGAATTAATAAGACACATTTTTTCAATGTATCGTTTCTGGAAATCCCCATATAAACTCTTGAACCCAACCTAAATCATAATCATCAATATGATGTGTTATAGGAATTTGATAAACAAATAGATAATAATTGATAAAAATCAGTCCAATTTCAAACTGGGCGAATACGGTATTTCACTCCCTCGTTAAAGGTCATACTGTAAGAAAGGAAGGCAGTAGTGGTGCGATTGTATTTTTTTACGGTGAAATTAGAAGTGGTGGATTCTAAGCGATAATCTATCATACGATCCAATGCGAACTTATGCCATACCGCGCATACATAGCATGTAGTCTACGTATGAAATGTTGTCAAAATTATAAACTAGATGGCGTTTTAGTCGAATAGATTCTTCCACCTTGATATTTACTGTAACAATTTGTCTGCACGTATTAATCCATTGTTTCCAGTCCATACTATCTTGGTTGGTGGTATATGTAAGGGCATATCTATATTATACTCTATGGTGGATACAGTATATGGGTAACAATATAATATTGCACCGACCATATTTGGGCGACTAAACCTCTTGGCATTTGTATCTTGGTTATTTGTAATTTTTCATCTCTTCGAGACCACGCTCCGCAACCGACCGCCAACGATAATTTATCGACTCCTCAATGTCGCACGCGGAATTCGATTAGGATGACGACGTGCGTCGGCAGTGCTGCCTCTTTCCGATTTGTTTTTTTCCGCCAAAGTAAAAACGTTTTTGAGAAAATCGGCCACCGTATTTTGTTCCAGACATTCGGATAACAATTTATCGATATTTTCCACATTAGGTACTTCATGGACGCATTGGTAACAGATAGCACTCGCCGACAGTCAGTTATAAACCGGGCGGAAAAACATCTACATTATATAATATAGGTAGATGCGGCTTGTGCATAGATTGTTATATTAAAAATATGTTTTTCGTTTTTATTTAATTTTCAGTACTTTTTGACATTTTTTTCACGGCTATTTAAAAAAAATATTGGAATTTCTTTAAGTCATTTACTACTTTTTTTTATAAAAATTATATATTTTAATTTCTCTAGTACCTAAGGGTGGTATTCCACAATCTCCGTGTCCGTGTAAACCGTGTAGACCAAATAATTTCAAGCAATCTGATTGGTCAAAAATAGATAATAATAGTGGTCTCATAATCATGGTTGAACCTGTTACCGCTGTTTACCACAGGTAGTTGAACATTGCTCTACTTTTCAGTGTATGTTTAATGTGATTTGATCGTGATTATAAATAACCGATTTTTCATTATTAAATTTTACGAATAAAAAACGATAATAAATACTTTAATGAGAAATACGGTAGTTAACTCAAAACACCATTAGTAAAATATCTATTATTTTATTACATTTATTATATTTTAAAATTGTTTATTTATATCAATGATAGGTATTATCACTTTACCGAGGTTTTGCAACCACAATATTGGAAAAAAAAACATATACACAGAATACACGGCACGGAGTCAGTGGAACTATAATATCATCATTTACATCAACAAAAAGAAAAAATATTATTAATTTTAGATATAATTTCTAGATTATTTATCAACTAGATTTTTAGATCACAAATGTTTTTTCTATTTAGTATTTTTTTTCAATTATATTTCTAAAAAAATTTTTTATTTTATTATTATAAGTGTTTTGTAGACATAATTTCGTGGTAGCGCATATTGTACCATATTGTCAGATTCTTTTACAAATTATACCAATATTTTGCAAGAATTTTGCAAGCCAATCCCCACAATTTTCAAATTATATCCTTAATTATATTAGGTAGAGCCATCTTCACGCAACCCCGTCATTGTCCTATAAAATAAAATAAAAAATATCAGAATCTTCCCTCTAATTTTCAAGTTAATTCCTATAATTGGCAAATCGCTATGAGTGATCCTATAACAACTAGTATATAAGTAATATTATATAATAATTGTATAATCAGTAAAAAATAGTAAATACTGATGTCGATACAAAAGTATGCTATCATATTATTAATTTATAATTGTTAATACTTAAAATTCAGTGAAATAGAATTCAGTATCCTCTGAAATATTACTTACATCTTACCTTACAAGTATTATACTCATAAATTGAAAAAGCTCAATATTTTGAAATATTTACCTAATAATAGGTATAAATAATTATAATAATTATAACTATTATTATAATGTTTCCACAACAAAAATTCCAATTTTTCAGAAAATAAACAAATTTATAACACATTAACAACATTTTTAATTTAAATGGCAATTTAAAATTAAATTCTATATAGGACATTCATTTAGTAAAACATAAATTATGTAATTAATAGCCATGTAAGTAATCTATATATTTAATTATAATTAAAAAATGATTATGCGTGTAAAATATTTTCATATTGTTTAAGTCTATGAAAATTTTAACAAAATCGAGTGATATGCAAACTTTGTACTATCATAAAATCGTTCAGAGTGACTTGCAAATCCTGCTAAATTAAGAGAAAGATTTTGACACCACTCTCAACTTTTTAAGGCAATATAGTAGAGTTGCGTGTAGTTGGTCCTACCTTTAATAACTAACGATATCTCAATTAATTTTCACTAGCAAATTGCATGAATGAACTTCCAAATTCTTGCAAATTACAAGAAAAATATTTTATAATTTTTAAAATGGTCAGAAAATATGTTAGATCCAACTTAATATAACTTAATTTTAGAGTTAATACACTTGTTTTAAAATTGATTGAAAACATTATTTTGGAGATAACCTATCCGCATTTTTTCAAATAATATGTTTAAAAAAAGTTACAGTGTCTTCAAAATGGATGGAAAATGGTATATTATACCTTCGATAACGAGCTTAATATTTACAAAATTGTGAAACACCAATGAGTTATCTATAAAATATTGTCATCGACAAATTTTTTAATAGATGTTATAAATTTAAAATTACTTTAAAAAGAAATTTTATTTGTTTTGCATAAACGTATTTTTAAAAAAATATCGTGATTACACAACAATAAAAATAGTACTGACACAGGACTATTTTTAATTAATTTTAAATAATATTCCAATATTTTTTGATGTTAGATTTTTATTTTTCTTTAAATATCCAAAAAATTTCCTATACAAAACACCTTAAAAATTGGGTATGCAAAGTCCTTTTAACCCACATATTTTTTAGGGTATTTTGAAATGTTTAGGTCATAAGATATAAATGAATTTTTTAAAGAATTTTTTAATTTGTTTTAGAACATTAAAATTTGATACCTACTTATCAGTTATAATTAAAGCTATTATAATACTCCATACAATATATTATATTCAATTGAAAATTGTATTATGTCTGCGATGGGTCGGGAAAAATAAATTAGAAATATACAAAGCTTGAGATTGTATTAAATGTAACATAGTATTATACTTTTACCCTTAGAAGATGTTCAATTATTAATTATACATAGGTATATTCAAATAATCAAAATCACTAATCTTATTTTATTATTATTTTGTAGTTGCCTATTGTTGTTTTCACTTGGGATAAATATTTTCAATTAGTTTTTTTTATTTAGATAAGTGAACGTGATTTTATATATTCGGTATTCAAAAATTAACAATATTAGATATTATATTAGATTTTTCTGATGATATCTAAGTGAAAAGGGTGTTCGAAACAAACTTAGCTGCAGTATACGTTTTTAAACTATAGAAATCCTTATATTTTTAACTAGCATAATTAACATTCTGATCAGTTGTATTACAAACATTTTATAAAATATTTCATAAATTGTTTGAAATCTTCAAATTTTCAAAAACAAAGTATATTTTTCTGAGAATAAACGAAGAATTTTACGAATAAATTTGATTTCTGTTACATAATAGGAGTATGTATACTATATAAACACCAAATATATTATGTAGTATCCTACAATCGATTGAAAATAAATTAACAACAATAAGGGCTACTATCTAATAATATTAAGTATTACACAATTGTATTATTGTATTAATAATTGTATATATTAATCAGTTATATACTCGAGCAAATATTATGGATTTGAAACATTTTTTGACTACTGTTTGTTTAATGTACGTCAATTTTACATCTTTGAGAATTAAACTCAAAAGCGATACCATAATTTATAGTTTATGTAAACATACAAACTTTCACAAAGTTCGTCAATGTTTAATGATTTTTGCTAAGATTTTATCGAATAATTTGCTGGGTCGAAAACCAACTAATCATTAGGCGTGTTTGCACGATTAACCAAATGTAATTTGGTTACTGAAATCTATAAACAATCAGTTTCGGTTATAATAATTTATAACCGATCAAATGGAATGATTATTATGTTTAGTTATAAATAAGACAAAATAGCATAACTAGTTAATGGCGAAAACACGCGTATTCTTCACAACCTGAAAACCTCAAAAAATTATAGTAGTAACCATAGTTAAGTACTTACACGTCATGTTCAGATATTAGAGCGTTACAATGAAATAATATTGAACGATACAACTATACAACTTTCTAAGTATTCTAAAAATTTATTATTTTTATGTTCATCACGTTGAACTCCAGTACTTCTCGGGAGTTTCAAAAAACTATCGAACCTGCATTTTTCAACAAGGAATAGATACGACACAATTTAAGTTACCTTATGACTGCGGATGAATAAACAAATATATCTAAGTTTACAATAGAGATCGGTACATAATATTATATGTCTACCCGAGATATTTTTACGTCGTATTTTTATAAACATATCTAAAAATATAAAATACTATATTTAAAAATTAAACATTTCGTGAATTTACGCCAATCGGTATTATTTATAAAAGTTATTAGTAACTTACTACACACATTACGTTATAAAGGTCATATATTCACTCTATTAAAGTAGGTATCTAAATGTATTTAATTTACAATCTTAGATGTCTTTCAATACTTAAATTCGAAAAGGAAAACATAATATTATATTAGTTTTAAACTTCATATTCGTTTCAAAATTTACAATCAACATTGACTTTAATCGAAAGATATTTTCAAATATTAGTAATAATAGGTGGTAACAACGACATTGATATTTTAATATCAATAAAATATTTGTATTAAATATACCTTTTCCTAAAATCAATAATTTTTTATGAAATTTATTAAACAATAAAAATTTGGATATTATTTAATAATAAATAAACTGTATAACGATAATCAACATAATGCACGCTTTCACGCATTGTATGTGGTCATACAATTTACCTAAATAATAATTTTAATTACAAAAATAAATAAAACTTAATTAATATTACGTTTTCTTTTCTCGTATATTTTTACCTGTTTAATATTTATATTAAATGGATTTAGGTTTTTTTTTTTTTTAATGAGTTTTTAATCTTATTTTTCTAGAATTTTTATAATATGATTTATAGCATATAACCACGGTTAATTCGGTTATTTCGGTACCTAACAAATTTTTAACGCTTAACACTTTTCACATTATACTGCTGATTTATTTCTCAAATGTGTAAAAATGAAAAACATTCAAAAAATCTTTATAAATGTATTTATTTCCAAACTTATTAGATTGGTACCTATATACATATACCTAAAATTTTATAATACAAACTTCATTTTTAGATACAGATATTGTTTTACTCATTTTATATAACTAGACTACTTATGAATATATGTACGTATTATTTTATTCATATAAATACGATTGTTTAAAAATAATATTATAAAATTATGTACATTAAAACCTAATAAACGCTTATATATTGAAAACAGATGAATTATAACATAATTGTGATTCGATATGTGCATATTTACACGTTTTATGAGTTGTTGAAAAATCAATTCATTTGACTTTTTTAAATAACTATAAAATATTAAAAATAAATATATCAAAATAAATTTACATAAGTCGCTAGATAATATTATTAGCCATAATTTGTTTTGGGGTCCTAAGATGTTTATAAATTGATAAAAATCAAAAATTCAAATGCAAGTTTTTCATTAAAAATGTGTAGGTATAATGTCCTCTTGAATATTGCCATTTTCTATAAATGGCAGTTTTTAGATACCTATGGTATGTATACACTATACATGGAAACCAAAAATCTAAATTAATTAATTTATATTGTTCAATATTTAAATTGGCTTTATGATAATTTTATTTATGATAGCTTAGGCCCAGATTTACATTTATCCAATTATTCGTCAAATAACTATTCGTCGAATATATTCAAAATTCATCGAAGAAATAAACTTTTGAATAAATTGATGTGTTGTTCAATACAAAATTATTTCCCAGAAAGCTTTTTGACGGAAAGTTATATTGATAGGTGGTACCGACTTTGGTAGTAATAATGGATTTAGGTATAAATTGTACATATTTATTTGGTTTAATATTTGAAATTATAATTTATAAATTATATTCAGTTTTCAGTCAGTGTATATAATTTATATATTCTTTGAAATTTTAAATCTTATTCATATATATATATACATAATAAGACGTTGATAATTTAAATAATCAATGATTTTATGACCATTATCATCAATAGTATCTCAAATAGATGCATATCTATTATATAACTATTCTAAAATATCTACTTTCAATATTATTTTAATAGTATTTAAATTAATTTAAATTAATATCACAAAATATAAATATTATCTATAATATTATGGCCGATAAGAAATGTATTCAACAAAATCTTTATTTAGTAGAAAAAATCCCGAACCATTATTCCATGTTTTAATGTCGAATAAGCGTTACTTAGACATTAAAAACTCGATAATATTCTATTTTTACTTGTTCGATGAATATATTTGATTAAAAAACTAGGCCTAAGTTCTATATTTTTCATTTAATTGTAAGTACCTAATATGATTCTAATAAAAAGTAATACAATTGTGTATTTACATTTTAAGAATTGTAGGAAAAATATGGTATGATAACAGTTTTATAAATTTCCAAAAAAACTAAGATATCTATATTGTTGGTCGTTATTATATATATATTCATGTAGATAAATTCAGGTAAATTCATGTATAAATATATATATATATCAATATTGCTATAGCCTATAATAATTTATATATTGTACGTTTTAATAATATATTTTGGTAACTTGTAAATACATAATCAAAATTTCAAATGATTTTTTAGGAATATATATTAAAAAAGTTTAAACATTAAAAACTGACAAATTACTATTATTTTATTTTTTAAAGTATAAATTGTATTTTTATATGTAAATTTAATGATGTAATATTATGGTCATCTATACGTTACTTCCTGTAATATAACACGAGAAACTTTAAACGCCTGAACCACCCCCTCAAAATACAAATTCAAGTTCAAAACGCATACTTTGCAATACTACTCGTCGAGACCATTCTGTTGATAATACTTTCAAATGTATAGCATAAAGAACGACGTTTTCTATAGACCCTCCAATTTTCTCCAATAATATAATATATATTCATACAATTAGATCTAAAATAACAATAAATATAATATTGATTCGTGTTTATACAAAAAAATTGTATTTCATTTTTGTAAAATATTATCCTATGACAAAAAAATAATTTCATTGAATGAGTATAGTCATAATAGCGGATTTAGGTTGATCCCTTTCGTGAGAATATTATAGCAGATCATACGGTAGATATTATAATAAATATATTAAATATGCAAACTGTGAATTATCGCTAGTGAAAACGATTTTGAATCGGATTGAATAAATTATTTTGATGCTCGTGATTGTATAATAATATATACCTACTAATATAATTTAAGATAATTTAAAATACTCATTGTTAAAATAAAATACTTTTACAATATTTTTCTGTTATTTCCAATGTTATTATTTTTTTTTTTATTACCTTCGTGGGCTTGTGTACTAATATACTTGTCAATTTTATAATATTAATATTTTAATATTCATTATGAAATTTAAAAATGTTTAAAAACTATTCTTAGTACATAACATATACATATAAATAAATATTTAATTTATATAACATATATGTATATATACGAAACATGTCCAGAAAGTAAGAGTATTAGTGCTCTTGTGGGTGGAGAGTTTTGCCCTGTTCTTAAATATAGTCATTATTACCGTATTATGTGGCTTTCGCTGCTTCAAATAAGACTAGAACTAGGTCAGTATGACGAAAATTACGAACACAGTAACATTTTCCGTAAACGATGTCCATAAAAAATCCGGCTAAGTTCGAAGTTTTAGAAGTTTTAGAAATGAAGAGTTTTTGGATCGTTATGAACGCGAAAGAGCTAATTTTCTCCACTCTAATGTTACTGGATATGAAACGTGGGTGGCTTACTAGATTTCTGAAATAAAAAAGCAGTCCTCACAATGACGTCACACCAATTCAACTTCCGCCAAAAATTCATAACTGTCATTTCGGCCAAAAAAATCATGGCGTTTTTGGCCAAATGTGAATTGGTATGATATTATTGTGAGAACAGCTTTTTTATTTCAAAAATCTAGTAAGCCACGCACATTTCATCTCCAGTAATAATATAGTGAAAAAAAATTTAAAAGAAAGTTAATAACGACCCAAAAACTCTTCACTTCTAAAACATCCAAAATTTTGCACTTGGGGTGATTTTTTGTGGAAATCGTTCACGGAAATGCTACTGCGTCCACAATTTTCGATATACTGGTCTGGTTCTAGTCTTATTGGAAGCATCGGAAGCCACTCAATACGACAATATGACCAACTTTGGGGGGGGAGTAAATCCCTCTGCCGTGAGAGCACTAGTACTCTTACTTTCTAGACATGCCTCGTATATAAATATATTAATGTATATATTTGTAATTCATGTAAAATGTATGTAAATACATACTTTTGAATTTAAAATGTAATATAAAGAAACACAAAATATATTCAAATGTATATAAAACTGCATAAATATCTTAAAAAAATTTTATTTAAATTTTATAATCCCTATTATAACTAATTATATTATAACGTCCAATACTTAATAGGATGCTACACCAATAATTTTCAGCGATAAAATTACATTTACGTAAAACTGTTAAAACGGGTTCTTAAAGTAATTTTAGAGTTAAAATACCTATTATGAAATCCGTAGAGGATACAATTTTGGAGTGAATCAAGTTTGAAATTTGAAATTTATTATTTTTAAAAAGTAATTAATGCTTAAAAAAGGTAATAAAATTAACTTTTTTATACTAAAATGTATTTTTTTTAATTAAAAATTAAGAAATCGGAATGAGGTTTACTTCAAAATGTTATCCTTTATTGATTTTATACTAGATGTTTATTTACTTTAAAAATCCATTACCTATGACTCTTTTGCGTAAATATATTTTTTAATAAATATCGTGATTACACAACAATAAAAAGTGCTAATGACACCAGACCAATTTCAAATTAATTTTAAATAATATATAAATTGTTATATTTTTATATTTCTAAGAATTTCTTAAAGTTTTCCAGTACACAACTCTTCAAAAAACTAGTGTACCGTCCAATTAATGGAAATATTTTATTTAATCAAACAAAATTTTAGATAAATTTTCAAATAATTACAATGAATTATTTTATATTGTAAAAGCTTTTATCAGAATTTTAATAAAAAAAAAAAAAAAAAAATACTAAGTACATATTATAAATGCGTAAATTTTCGAAAATTATGTTACTCGCGTTTTTAAGATATTTGCATACAATAATATTATTTGTGATTTTAGTACACGTGTATAAGTGTAGTCGACCCATTTAATGTAACGTGGGTGTGAAAAACTATTTGCACACAAGTAAGGGGAGGTTTAAAAAAATAATTTATAAAAACCTTCCTTTTTTACATATTAAGCTGGTCGTTTTTAAATGATAAATGGATTACTACACACAGTATTCCGTTCTTCCCCTAGGACACGTCGAAACAACCTGTGTTTTTATCTGCAGCCCGAATGTCATTAATCCCGTCGTCGGTTTCGACTCAATTGCGTGCCCACTGTCCGTCGCTGTCCCTACACGTAATATATACCATTTTTATATTTAAAAACGAGAAGTGTATACGGTTGGAATTTAAAAAAATAATAATAGTAATTATAATAAACTGCACGCTTACTGCACGACGAGTGCGTACAAAAAAAATATAATATAAAGCCCGTACTTCATTGAAAAAAAAGAACATGTTTTACGTGTATTCCAGTGTGTGTTTCGTTCCTCGAAAGCAATCAGAATAATGCAATATCGTTTCAAAATGAAATTTCATATAAACGAAACATTTTTAATTACTGTATTTAGATCATAATTTTTAAAGCAGTAGGTAGGTGCGTATAGTTTTTAATTATAATACCAGTGTTAGGTATATCAATACATAATAATTAAGTTTTTAACGCCCCTGCAATAGGTTAAGCTACTACGCCTATATTCTACGGTCACTCTTAATTTAACACTTATTTAACCCCTTAATATAAAACATTTAGAAGTGGTAAGTACTTGTATAGGTATAGTTGAATTAATTGGTAATTATTTGATACATCGACACACTATGTTTTTAACACTATTACTGTATTGTAAATCAAATGCAATAAACCGTAGGATTTTTCAAAGTATATTTTAATAAATTATCTGATCAACTTAGATAATAGTTACATAAAAATGATAGTATGATAATGAATGGTATATAATATATATTTATTACTCGTACTAGAAAATATGAGCTTTTTGTACTTTATGTTAAAATATTAAACTGATCTAGTCTGTAAACCAAACACGAAAGAATTTCCATTATCATCAATATACATTTTACTTGAGAATTATAGATTCTATATTAATATCTAAGCTACATCAAAATAAAGACATTAATATTTATATTACGTAAGAAACACACTAAAAATAACCGTTAAATTTTAATTTTTATTGAACTGATGCGAATTTCTCTATTTTTGCCATCTGGCTTTATTTTATGTCTATCTTAATAAAAAAATTTTGAAAAATACATTTTTAACTTGTTCAATATAATATAATTTATTTATTATATTGTATTTGCTAACTTATTGTTAAGTATTTTGAAGGTACTGAACAACGAAATAAAGAATAATAATAACTTTAAAATTACATTATATTCTATAATGTAATAGAATTAATTTTTATAACTTAATTCTTGAAATGGACTATAATTTATGTAAACTTATTAATAATAAACTTATAAGTAAGTTATGAGTGTATTTTATACTATCAATATAATAATTAAGTAAAAACGAGACTAATATATTTTTAATTCATAAAAAAATATTTTTTAACAAAATTTGAATAGCTATTCGTTTTTTATAATGTTATAAATTTTGAGTTATTATAATTAGATAATTTTAACTTCACTGTATTAGTCTTTTTTTTATTAAAATATAGATTATTTATTTTTACTCTAACGCGTAAGGTGTATGTTTTGTTTTTAAATTATAATTTGAAGAAATTAAAGATATTATTGAATATGTTATCAAATTAAACACAAGTTTTAATAGATAAAATAATACTTTGATTATTGTTATACTTATGACTATACTAACACTAATTTAAACACGAATTAGTGACTTTATTATAGGTCAATTAACTGACCGTTGAATGATGTGTAGGTAGAAAATAATTACATGTTTGTGACATTTAAAAATACCATGTAGAAGAAACGTAAAAATATAGTTATAATGTGAACATATTATTAGTAATAATAAACACATGCTATTCCAAAATACGTACAATTATTTATTATAGTTTTAAAAATAGATTTTGGTAACTTGCATATACCTAATTTACATTTTAAATTAATATTTAAGGAATATAAATTACATTATTACAAAATACTAATTACTTTTATTATTACATTAATTGTTTAAATACACGTTTGAATTTTTCGATATTTATATTTAATAAAATAAAACGCAAGTAATTAACATTTTAAATACAATGGTGAAAAATATTTTTTTAGATATTCTACTTCGACTCCTAACTCTTATAAAATATTTCTCTTTATAAAAAAAAGCCATTTTAATTGATTTAGATAATATATATGATATATTTAACGATAACAAACAAATAGAAGTACATTTTCCCCGTACTACCAACCAAAGTGTTATTTTTATTTATACAATGATACCTAATAATAATGTAAAAACATGATTTATTTATTTTCGAACATCATGCTTTGAAAGGTAATAGATTATTTAATTCTATGTACCTACCTATAATGATAAGAATGTACCTATGTCAATTTTCAAAGGCACTCAGATTTAATCCGATTTACATGATTAAACGTATAAAATGAATAATTTTTATTATTATAAAATAAAGTTAATTGAAATTTCTTATATATAAAAAAATCTATTTAATAAATATGATTAAAAAAATAATATATACATAAAGAGACATTTTAACGAACCTAATTTTCGTGCAACAAATTGGAATATTTATTTATTTATAATATATTAACTGTGTTTTATTTTAGATTTATTGCAATCATACTCAAAGAATGACCCTAGTATTAAATTAAAATTATTCAAATAATGCGTTATATACTCGTGGTACATGCAATATTGTATAGGTATAGGTTTATAATATATATTTTTTTTAACACACTGCATTGTAGTCTGGTTATATAATATAATATCCAACTCTTAATCTTTAAACAGTTTCAACTTATTATTATTAACATAATTTATACATTAACGTATGATATTACGTATTTTTTTACGCATAGATTTTTCATAATTATTTTTCGTCGTTTAAAGCATTTTAATTAAATCTACCACGAACCGAACGGAGCACAAAACGAATACTTTTTCTTAAAATGTAATTACGATATACCTTCGCGATTACAAACTATGAGTAACAAACTATAATAGATTTATCCGCTAAGGTCTTTTATAATAACACATAATCATGCACAACAATATATCGTTCCTAACAAAACGTATTTATATTGGTTTTTTAAAATGTAATTAAATACAATAATTTAAAAAACATCTATTTACTTTTCAATATTCAATTCTCAACAATGATCAATATTGAAAACACTCACCTGTTATAGCAATAGTTATTGTACAGACGACGAGCAGCACATCGGAGTATTGTAAGCAGAATCCGGGCCTCAGAATCATGTTGGATGTTATGTTTAGAAGTTGTCGTACTCAATCGGATTGAACTTAACGAATGTAGATTCGTTAACGTTACTATTTTATTGTTCTTTCTAAACGAAATCACATCGACTTCAATACACTAGGTGTAGCGTAACAAGACATGATGTATATCATGTGCACTGTACTGTACATATAGGTAATGTATAAACGAACAAAATGTCTGAAACAAAAATAAATTGAATCGAAATTAATCACAAATACGTGTATGAATACTAGTAATATAATTAGTAAGTCATTAATCACATTGCAATACACTCGGTTACGGTTCAATCAATATAATGTTGTTTTATTAATCGTTATTTTTTAGCACACAGGTCAGCATATAAACAATTGTAATAATATTTTATTGTTTCAAAAAAAAAAAAAAAAAATGAAATATGAAATATGTAACCGCAAAACATGCCGTAATTCGAAAGTCAGGGCGAGGAGATTATAATTTAATACTTTCAGAAAACACCCGTACATATAGATGCATTTGCACTTCCATCCAACCCACGAGATTATGCCACCGCTTGTTACGAGACTTTCTCATGCATGTTGCATTTCATTCCATTTCAGCGTACACCTAAATGACTACATTGATTTGTGATCCCCGTGGTATAAACATTTTTCGGAGTACGAAAGAGTGAAAGAGCTATATTATATTATAGTGGTTTTGACGTGATATTATACAAAAGCACCTCTCCTGTCATATAAATATGCGAGCGGAATTTAATGACAATGTTCACCGAGTCATTTCACGTATATAGTGTCTTTTGAAAGGTAGAGGAAACACAAAATTCATTAGGGCGATATGTATACTCGAATTTTCAAATTTATATTATGTGGAGTATATTTGAGTAGTATATATTTAATTAAAACATAATAATAAGTTAGTCAAAACATTATATATTGTATATGTATGTATATATACGTATTGCGAAATGCAATGTAAAACTTTATAATATATAGAAAAACTATATAAAAACAATCACACATTAGAAATTTTCATCGATTACTATTATATAGGTCAGGACATAAAACCGCTTCTGAAAATAGCTGTAATCTAAAAGAGCCGAAAAATGTTGAGAACCGGTAACCGATATTAAGCAGTTTTTTAAATACATTTATATCGATAAACGATTCTTTGAATATTATAAAAAATAACAATAACAATAACAATAAATGACATTGACGACTATTATAAAATTTTTTGTTATCTTAAATTTAATTTCATTACACCAGCTATAAACAGTATCATTAGTGACGACTGACGACCCAAGAGCACATATGTATATAAATATATACCTCCTATTAAAATGTCATAATAAAATGTCATATTAAATTTTTATAAATAAAAGTAATCAGTAAAAATTATGAAGACATAATAAACAAAACAAATAATATTAATAATACTTATTTTTCTCAACGTGGGTGATCGGTTTCATTACAATTACCGGTAATTACATTAAACGATTACCGGTAAATTTAAAACCCCGAAATATAATTTTCGGTTACCGGTTACCGATGACCGCTTCTTAGATTTAAAAATAAAACCACGAAGTGATTTTTGGTTCTCAAAAAAGGGGTTTTAAACCGGTTTTTGGTAAAAACCCTAATATAGGTTTAGTTATTCAAATATATTGTGATATTCACGAATTTAATAAAAAAAAAAAAAATCCTACCCAAAACAATATAACAATGTATTGTTTGAGAGTATGTTCTAAATACAATATTATACACCCAATTACCTGCGTATAAGTTATATGAAATTAGCAAGTTTTTAATAGGTGCGTTGATTGCATTAAACGTTTACCGTAAGCGCCGTATCTATACAATATAATATATTATGTTCATAATCCAGGGAGAAGTTGGAAAACAAATTGATATGGGAAATTCACGAGCATATTATATGGCGACCGGAAAATCCCCACGGAATACTATTGTAAAAAATTATTAATTTGTAAAATATAAATAAAGGGACTTTTGAAAGTCGCCAGCAGAGCAAACACGAATCAATATTTCCATAGCCAATAATTTTAAACTGGTTGGATATAGTATGCGACACCTACTAACTATTTTATTAGCGCCCAGATCTTCGCATAAATATCATAATATCGTATAGTGTACGTGTGTATTCTGCAAAAGACAGGGACAACTATTCTATGTAATATATTATAGGGTACACGTTGGAGAAGATACAAACAATGCGAATCGTCCGACCGTAGAATATGGCGTGTGTAACGGTAGTTATATTGTTCTACAAACGGATTTTACCCTTCTTTTTGCTATTCTTCTATCCCTCAACCCCACGATCATATACCCTGCCCATATTTGACCCTTAAGCAGGTAAATCGTGAGTCATATAACTCATGGCTAAACGTTCCACACTATTTACCGGGTAATTACCACGTTTTATTGGACGCACTGTGCATAACGATTCCATGACAATTCATAGTAATTATACGACCGTTTACATTATGTCACGTAGTATATATATATATATATATATATATACACGTATAGGTCCTGTACATAATGTAGGTGTACAACGTGTATCTACGATAAACCTCACCCCCGTCACCCGTGTTTCACCCAATATAATATAATTGTTTTCAGGCGGGTCTTCGGAAAATTGAATAAATATAATGTAAATTTTTTTTTTTTACGTTGACATTTTAAATTTAAATGTAAACTGATTTCACGATATCATTTTGATGATAACGATACTGATTCTCTATTTTCAACACAAACTATGCTTATAGAAAGTATTATATATATATATTCATGTGTGTGTGTGTGTGTGTGTGTGTGTGTGTGTGTATGTTATGTATAGGTAATAATTAATAATAAAAATATTACAATAATTTTATGCAAATAATAATTATTTATATTTGACATCTATATATAAAAAAAAAATCTTATAAATTGTAAATACATATACAGCATTGGAACGTTTTTAATAAACTGTTAATAAATTTAAAAAATATTTATTATATTTTTTTGTTTTTATTGTATACTTATATTTTATACTTAATCGTTGATCAAAACATTTAAAAACAATTATTTTCATTTGTATTTTATTCATTGTTATTGTAGTAATTTTCAAAACCCGTTAATATTTATGTTAAATATATATTTATTTTAAATACATACAAAGTTTTAGAAAAATCTAAATATTTTACTATTTATTACTGTTAAAACGATTATACATTTTTTTCATTTGTATGGAATACATTATAATCCAATTGAATCCGCCTGTCCACTATCGTAATTTGGAGATGTAGATCCTAATAATGTTACCGCATAACCATTGTTGATTTTATTTATTTTTACACAAATATTATTTTTACGACTTTTTATTTTTATTTTGTTTGAGAAGTAATATATATTTTTTTATTATAATTATATTTTTATAACAAAAATAAATAAATATTAAACCTTCTATTACTATTTTGAATATTTATAGTATAATAAATGTACTTAGGTAGGTTAAGTAGGTAGTTACTTCGTAATATATTATATTATAATATATTTAATTTAGTTCATTTTACATCACTTGTTTATAATTTTTTTAAAGTAAATTTAAAGATATTTGATAATTTTATTTAACTTTATATTCACAAATATGTAGTAATAAAGTTATAAAAAAGGTAATAGAGTACCTAGCATACGTATACCTGCTTTATATAATAACAATAAGAAATTATAGTAAATAACTGATTTGTATAGACTTCAAAACAAATGAAATAATGTGTTTCATGATAAAAATAGTGTCCTTAACTTCTAAAAAAAATAGTCGCATGCCCTTTTCCACTATGTATGACATTTATTTTATTGCATTTAAAATCCATTTCTATCTAGAGTACTACAAAACAAACGAAAGGTCATAAAAATTCGATGAGAAGCCCCTAAAAAACTTAGTTTTTTTTCAAAGCCCACGAGACTATATACACGTATTATGTCCATTTGACACGTTCGATTTTTATTTTTTACTTGTATAATACGGAAATTGTGGTGTGAAAAGTCAGAACAGATTTTCAGTCTGAATACAAATCGCAATTGCTATTACCGTTCAATAGTTAGCGTTATAGGAAAATTATTCACATGTTCTACAGAAATATACATGCATCGCCATATACGTTAATATAGCAGTTTGGTCTCTCACAATAATAATAATAATAGGATATTATCAATATTCTTAATAAAAAAAAATTTTTAAAATACTAAAAACACTAAAAATTTGATGATATATTGTGTAGGTAGGTACATAACATTTACTCTACTAATGAATATATTGAACCTATACTCCTATTAACTATAAATAGTTATTTAGTTTAAATAAGTACTTCTATGGAATTAAAAATTTTTAAAAACGGTCAGTAAAAGATAAAAGAAATGAAAAAATTTCAATTTTAGCCAGATGTACACTTTGTTAAATTACAACAAGTCAGAAATAGTCAACAAATATAATAAAATATAAACCACATAATACTATTAGCCAAATTCAATCGCATTAATCTAAAATGTCATTATACACCATATAGTAGGTAGTTTGTAGGTAAATATATGCAATGGCCTATTTTCAAATTATTTGGGGGGGGGGGAATTGAAAACCAATAATTTATATAACCTTTATATATACTACCATCTTTAGGGTCAAAATCACTTAGTTGACATACAAAAGACTGTTGGTCAATGAGGAAGGATTGTGTAAATCACTAATCACTAAATTTGTAAAATATCTTTATTCAAAATATTTTATTTCAATTTTAATTTTTCTAAACTTTTGCCTTAAATGCACTTAATTTTGATATCTTTAGAATTATTTTATAAAATATTTAGCACCGCATGGAAAATATGTGATCATTAATCATGAATAAAAATAAGTGATAAAATAATTTTTCAACATTAGGTATATATTTTCTATTCATACATTTTTCCTAAATTTATAACAGTTGTATAAAAAATAAAATACTGTAGGTGCAGTATTATTTTTGGATAATTTTATAATATTTATTTGAAAACTAAGAACATTTAGTTTCATATTTAGGCAAAAGTATACCTGACGAAAAGTAAAACTAAACAGTCTTTGATAGAAATACTACATAAATAAACAGACTAAAGGATAGTGCATGTGAGATGTAAAATAAAATATTAATTCAGTATAATTTTAAGTTCAAATTGATACATTTAATTTAAATTTTATAGTTCATTATTCCTTAGCTTAGTAATAAAGGATAAAAGTACCTAAGAACCACGTGACACGTCCTAGTAATAATAATATTATAGTTAATCGAATTAAATCAAATTTTAAAACATTTTTAATACAAAAAAAAAAAATATTTATATATATATATATATTTTTTTAATACAAAATATATATATATATATATTAATTATTATTAATATCCTATTTTCATTTTTTTTTAACTTGAGTAAAATGCATACTCTATGAAATTTTCAAATATTTAGAAACAATATTTTAGGGTATACAACTATGAGGAAATAATCATTAATTTAATCCGTATTATTCGTAATTTTCGATAGATTTTTCTTGTGTATTTTTCAAAAATCTACATATTAACTCTTCAAAGTACATTCTAAAAAAATTTTGTACCAAAAAATGCGTACGCATGAAAAAGTTAGATTTTGACATCAAATCTTTCGGTCATTAATTGTTCATAGAAAAATATAAAACAAACAAACATCATCTTAAAACTAAAAATATTTTACGTACACCGCTCGGAATCTAAAATTTAGTCATTATATTCATTTTTATGGTATTCAAATTACTTTTTTCAGTCATTTTTCAGTGGTTGTTTAAAAATTATAACTACAAAAATTAATTCTAGGTACCTATAATATTTAAATCCAATATTTTTTGGTTCTGGTATATCTACTGACGGACTACAAAGATGCGCAGCGTCTTGAACGTGCACAAGTGCTGCGGCGTCTACTATTTGAGCAATTTATCGATGGGCAACAATTATAAGTTTATTTCTAAAATCCTAAAAGATGTCCCAAAATGAAATGATACATTTTGATCATTTATTTATTTATTTATTTTTGTTTTGATTCTGGGGGTTTAGAATTTGGGATCTTCCTCCTCCCCATAAATACGCCACTGAATATATGTTTAGTAGACATTATACGTGTGTATATATAGATACACAGTATATGTATATATACAGTGTATACCAACATACATCGTATAGAAGGAACTTATTTTCCTTCCCTAAGGAAACTACTGAAAAAATGGAAAAATGAATATTAATAGTATTATTGTATATAATTTGAATACATAAATATTTTAAAAATGTAATATGTACCTCCTACCTATATAATTACATATTTCTTACTTGTATATATTACTATTTGTACCTGTATAAAATATGTTTTTTAAATTTAATTCCAAATAATAAGCGAATTCAAATGAACTGAATTATTTTAAGAAAATATATCTTGTACCAACGTACGATCATATAATAAAATATGTTGAACACTCCCTAGATTTACAGTTTACACTGTACACAATATAAGTGTATACAAAGACGACATGGGACACAGATTGATGTAAGCTTGTAAAATTACCTGCTATTTTTTATTTTCCTTCTCGATATTTGACAAAAAAAACCACAGTAAAAAGATGTAGGGTAATGAGAAAAGTCCTAAATACATAATAAATATACCTGTTACGAATAAATATATTACTTGTATTGTACCGTCGATTTTTTTTTTTCTTAAATATTTAATACAATTGTGTTACAGTTAGTCAATCAACATCGAAGTAATATATTTTTATTATCTATCAAACATTAAAAAATGAAATTTAATATTAGATAGATATGTACACTAAGTAATTTATTACATAGGTAACATATTATTATTATTTCAAAATAATAATAGTCTTATGTTTATATTATTATATAATCATTTATATAATAATATTTTTATAGATATTTTAAAGCGATCACTGTTTGTCCGTTCAAATTCCGTATGCAAAACCGTATATATAGGTTTATACTTACATACATACTCGGTATTTATCATAAAAACTAAATTTTGAAAAAAATACAGTCGTCTATGAAAAAAATTGTACCAAATTATTAGCTTGTACCTATATATATTATGAAATATTTTTTTCCTAACTATTTGTGTATGCCATTACGCCAATAATAATTAATGCGTTACAAGTTTACAACTATGTTTTGGATCTGATTTTATGTTTTATATTTTGAATCATAATTATTATTTTATAGAAATCGTGGTTATTTGCGTATAGAAAATAACATAAAACGTGACGTGAGTATATTTCAATAAGAAATTCGAAACACTAAATTGCATTACTAAGAATATTTCGAACGGGAAATTCAATTACCGAACACCATATAAATTATATACATAACTAGTGTATATAGTATATTCGATAAAAAAAAAAAAAAAAAAAAAAAAAAAATAAAAGGGTCCTAAATCTATAGATTTTTCATAAATAAAAGAATTTATGTTCTTATAAAACACGCCCCCGGTGAAATTTTGTTTATACTACGATAAAATATACATATATAATATATATATTATTGTAACGCACAGCTACGTTCGTATTATTATTTCTGAATACAAAGTCCCCTCTCTTATTCTAAGTACCCTTCGGTACTCGTGTAATTCGTATAATTATTAGTATATCCACTAATGATGGCGGGGTCGCTCTATTATTCGGCGGTAACGGTCATTGTGCCAGAATTTCTGATCGAATATAACAGAACTCATGACAGTTGGTTTACAATTTTCTATTGTAAAAATAAATTAAATAACTCGCAAGCCAGTTGAAAAGGGAACAACGAAAATAAAAATTAAAAATTAAAATTAAATATAGTTAAAAATTTAAAAAAAAATTAATTTCATTTTTATACGTTCGGTTAAACGTTATCATTTTTACGGGTTTATTATATAGGAATAGAAAATCAAATATCATATAGCAGATGTTAAATAATGACCTTTTCTTGAAAATCGTACTTTTTGCTTATCACACGAATCAATAATAAAAAACACATTATAATATCGTACGTAATAATATATATCTATCACTAATCCATTTGTCAGAGTGTATATTATAATAAAGACATACTTATAGATTTCAAATACTCAAATGGTACGTACATTGTACAATATACAATGTACATTGTTCATTATAAATAAATTATCTAGAGCACCTATAATAAACAAATAAATGTTAACGTTGGATACATTTCGAAATAATTTATAGTGTTTTTATTAGTAAGTTAAAATTTGAATTAAGAACAATATGTTTTCAAAGCAGATAACAAATTTCAAAAAGTTAAAATGATTTATTTTGATTTAAAAGTGAACAGTTATTATGTTTAATTTGTGTGTATAATATTATAAACAATACATATTCATATTTGTATAAACATAAACATTACACTTATTTTAAGTCCAATACATATATATACCTAGGTAGGTATTAATTTTGTAGAACTGCTGAAATCGATTTTTAAATAATATGTAGAATTATGTATTAATCCTATGAAAATATTAAATCTAATTTAATTAATAATGTCTATATAGACAAATTTCTATATTAGACAAATAGTATTGGTACATACATCATTAATTGCAATTTCTTATTACGCATAAGTATATTTTTTAATTTTAATATACAACACAGTTATTATTATAATTAAGTATGTAATAGGTATAATTGGTAAATGACCGGCTTTTAATCATATATTTTACATTTATTTAAATATCATAAATAATGAACTTATAATGAACTTTTATAAAATCATTATAATACTATAATCTGAATTTAAGTTATAATTTCAAAATTTTAAGTGGAATAAATAGCATTTTAATAGTTGTTTGTGAAATTTTCAATGAAATAAATATATAATTTTTTTTTACCAATTGTATACCATTAGGTTTGTTAAATGTAGGTACACAAATAACATTAGTATTTGTTAAGATTTTCCTCCATAAAAATTCAAATTATAATAATAATCATTAATTATACATCCAAAATGCATATAGGTACCTACCAATATTATTCAAAATCAATTCGCAAAATGCATATAGGCTTTTCCAAAAATCGTACCTATAGTAAGTACTTATAATAATATACCTATATATATATATATATATTACTCCCTGTACGTTTTAAAATCAAGTACCAGCAAGAATTTTACCAATACGAGGGTATACACTATATTACGATATATATTATGTATTTGATAAGTAAGATATTCTGAAAAAATCTGAAATCCCTTCCAATACTTTATGGGATATCTACTTTGATGTCTTGCAAATTTCGAAATACATTAGAAATTATATTTATTGATATAAAAAATATTGCACTCTCAACTAAGTAAAATTTTATCGGAAAAGGAAGAGCCTTTAAATCTTGATTATTAAATGATGTATAAATGCATTAAATATATTACAGTTTCTCAATATGACGTATTACCTAATAATAAACATATTATAACATTGAATAATAATTAAATATATTATGTGCATTATTAGCAAATTTTATAACATTAGCAAAGTTCACATGTTTGATCTGTAAATTATTGTGTACCTAAGCTACAGTATTCTCTATATATGATCTTACCGTATGACATATTCAAACATTATGTTCAATAACATGTAAACGAAGCATTATAATCCATAATACCATAACATACATGAACATTTCACTGATAAAAAAAATTATAATATTAATTAATAATGATTTGATCATATACTTAGTGATATTGACTATAGATTTGTTTTTTAATTTAAAAATGTTCACGCATACACACTTATAATAATATTTGTTAAAATATATAACAAAAACCATTATACATGCAAGGTACAATATAAAAGTTGTATAAAATTAATTCAATTGTTTGCCTTTGAAAAATAAATTACATCTCATATACACATAATTATATGTATTTTTTAAGTGAGTCAATAATTACACATTATACATATAGGTACCTATTTTATTTTATAAATTTAAAAAAAAATGTATAAATTATAAGTACATAAAATACATTTTATTACAAACATTTATATTTATTTATATGTATATCATAAAAATAACATTTATTTAAAATCCGGTTTTCAAAAAATATTTTTTTATTTTAAACTTAAATGCAATTATAGGTATATATTTTTAATAAGTTTATATATATATATAAATACATATATATATATATATATATATAAATGGTGTTAAATTCATGGGTTAATGTAAACGTCCATCACTAAATTCATATACCAACTTGCAAAATTAAATTGATATTCCGTTATTATTTAAATATTTTCTACCTTAAATCTTTAATCCTAAGTTAAATAAGTTTCAAGGTTTCAAGGTTTAAAGAAGCGAGGTTTCATGAGGGTCCACATTTTTCCAAAAATACATGTATGTAAGAAATAAATAAAATATGGGCAAAATGGAGAGTAGTAAAAAAAAAAAGAACAAATGTTTCTCTCCATTCACCTATCCTAAGCATAATACAATAATAATCGATAGGTATTTTATAGAATAATAATAAGATAATTCCAAAAAATAAAAAGAATAAGTATTGATGATTTTTAAACTCCAAAACCAAAAAAAAATATATATATATATTATATATATTTGGTTTTTTAAATTAAACAAATCTGTTCATATAATAAAACATACATGATATTTTACAAAAAAAAAATAAATTTTAAATATTTTTATCCAAATTAAAACACACGAAAATGCTTATTATTAAAAATAACATAAAACTATAAGTGAATAATTAAAAATCAACATTATTCTAAATGAGGAATAATAATTAAAAATTAAAAATAAAAAATTTATAATTTTTGGTGAGTAAAAAAAAATTATTACTAATGATATAACACTGTATAGTTTCTCAATTATTAGAACCAATAAACTTAAAATTATTTAACTAACAAAATAATACCACCATTTTTATAATATTACTAAATACCTATTTTATATTGAACGTTAACATAAAACAAAATGTGTTAATCAAAAAAATTTTGAAAACATTATAGTCTACAGTTACATATTGTATTTTATAATTTTAATTACACTCAAAATTCCTACTGACAACTCATACAAATCACTGCAATTAAATTTATTATATTTGTCAAGCATAATGTCAATATATACTTCGGTAAGTACAATAATTATAATTTTACAAAATTATACAATATACCATATTGATAATGTTTACTTCAAATACTATGTGTATTGACATTAAATACCGTAACAAGAGAGTAATTTCGCACTATCTGACTTTTAAAATGTTGAAAGAAACTTTTTATTTTTATTCATATATTCAACATCACTTTGACAAGAATTGTTGTTTTTTTTAACAATAAATAAAAATAATTTAAAAACATAAGCGAACCTAAATATTTCATATTTTAAATGTTATTTTATCAATAAACCTTCAAGGTATTTATGTGCAACGAATTTTATACATATGTGGTTATATATGTATGTATGTATATATATATATAATATATATGTGTGTGTGTGTGTGTATGTATACAGATGATATGCATTATTAGTTGGACTTGAATTTCGTAAGACTTTTAAAAAAAGACCCTTTCCATTGTTTATGCCGACAATAATTATTAAAGGCATTCAAAAAGCTTCGCATGTTTAAGGGGAGCTCCGGTTTTATAGAACAACGATCGTGTGAAAATGTTTTGTACCATCGCTCGTGTCGGTTATATAGTATTGGAATAGTGAAAAAACTCATTTGTAAGCTTCTATACGTATAAGCTTCTATTTTTTTGTAAAGATTATGTATGTGTGTTTTTTTCCTCACATTCGTATTGTATATTCTGTGTATATTATAATGCATGTGCATTATCTTATCGATAAGTCTTTGCGTACGTATTTGTATATAATATGTATAGGTACTGCATGCAAAAAAAAGGTCTATACAGCAGTACTTTATATTATCGAGTTTGGGAAGAACCGATAAACGTCACCGGAACTAATGATCCGACGCTTTCGGGTCTCAAACATCATACACCTATATACACTGTACACTACGGAGCAGATTATAAAATACTACACTATATACCTAATAGTTTTTTGAGTAAAAAAAAAAATGTAAAAAAAAAAAAAAGAAAATCGCTCTGATCCTAGACACAAAGAAGTATTATTTTACTGACCTCTCAAAGTCCGGCGTTCGGTCCAGTCATTCCGATGATAACGATGATGATGTGCAGATTTCCAGCGTGGTATAAACGGTAAAAACCGAGTATAAACTCATACAAAAACTCACGCACGACACTCACGAAACAGTGTATTATTTTCGAAATATGAACGAAAAAAAAAAAACAAAATAACAACTTAAAAACGTATATCTAGGACGGTAACGACGGACGAAAAACGCGAACGGGTCACAGACGTGCGAGACGGGCGCGCGCGATCGACGACGGGGTAGGAAATGAATCGGTGGCGCGAGCTTTTTCTCGTCCGGCCCGCTCCGCCACACGCTGTCGCCGTGGGTTTAACGCAATCGGAGACGCTACCTAGTGGATTTTTCCAGTACTACCGAATCCTCTTTCCGTTCGTGTACAGTGGCGTATTTAAGGGAACGGTTCGAGGCAATCGCCCACACCAAAGAATTTTTTTTTACTAATTATTCATATTATATTATGAAAACAATTAAAATACACTAAACTCTCGATTATTCGCGGGATTGGGAAGCGCGGCAACCGTGGATAAGCGAAAAACAAAATAAGACAAAATTGGCCAAAAATTAACAAAAAAAATGATTTTAACGTGTTTTATTAATTTTAAATTATTACATTATTATTATTTACATTTTTATTTTCTTACTTTATTTTTTCACAAAAACATTTGTTAGTTGGCTTTGTTTTTACGTGTCGAAACACTTCTTCTTTATTTGTGACTGAAGTTTCTTTAATACAATTTTATCACAAAACATTGCGTCGTCTTCTTCCTCCATAATATACTGAATAAATCCTGAATAAGAGCTGCGTCATTGCTTACTTGAAGCTTATTCTCTTCTTCTTCTTCTTCTTCTTCTTCTTCTTCTTCTTCTTCTTCTTCTTCTTCTTCTTCTTCCATAGACGCCCTTTAGTTTTTACTATATTTACTTTTTTCAATTCTGAATGAAGCTCATTTTTTGGTTATCCCAACAATTTTTCGAATTTAAGTTTGAGCTACCCAAAAACTACACGAAAACGGTAACACGTTTTTCTTCAAAATCCGAACATAGTTATAACTACCAAAAATAATGGTCACTTCAAATGTACATTAAGTTAAATAAACGGATTTCATGTAAATGAGTTATATTTAGCAATATAAATTCAGGAGGCATCAAAAACCGCTTTAAAATATTATTTTCTAGTTAATATACGTTTTCTCAACAATTGTGTTTTATTTATAAATTTATACATTTTTCGAAGTTACATTAATTATTATTTTAGTAGTATTGTTTTGCAGTAATATTTTATAAAATTGATGTACAAGAAAAATTTAAAAAACTTAATTGTGTCTTTTTACATGAAAAGCGTCTATATATGTATCTTTCAGTGATAAAATATTAAATATTTTTTTACAAATTTTACAATGGTAATTTTAGATTTTAAAAATTGTACCTATAACTATTGTATACTAAGTATGACCTAAAAAAAACCAATCACCTCACCTTCTCAGAGATGAATTCATAAATACGCCACTGTTCCGTGACTATGGTTTCCGCCATCGCCTTATAAACCAGTATAATATTATTGTAATCGCTTTAGTCTTACTGTATTACTGCGTCATAATAAAAACATTACCAAAGAAATATTTACTATGATAAAATTTGTAAATTTTTTTATTATTTATTTGTTGTATTATTTCATCTATTGCATTTTAACATTACCTATTCAAACTGGTTTAGAACAAAAGATTTATACTTGTAACTTTTGTCAAAATCGACTTTCTTAACGCAAGTTTTAAGCTAAAATCAAAATTTGTATAGGTTCAAACAACATTTTTAAAAAAATAATCTATAATAGACTATTTCTACATCGTATAAGAAATATATAATTACGGATTGAATCGTAAAAACGTTTTCCTGAAAATTTTTCTAATTCCACAGAAAATTCCTTTTACTTCAAATTAACATACTATATAACACGACAGTTTCGATCGAAAAAAAAAAGATTAAATCGCATATAGACGGTGCAATGTGAAATGTTTTTATTTGCTATCCAATTAATATCACGGTCATGAAAAGCTCGAAAAAAATTATTATACACGAATTGGTATAGGTATTATAATAAAATACATATTTGAATATCTATTATTTATATATATTATAATTATACATATGTATATTGTATATGCATGTCGATTAGTTTGACAAAAATATTTTTTTGCTCTTTAATTTTCCGACAAGAATAAAAAATACTTGACGGGGTTTCCTGTCAATATCCTTCTATATGTAAGTACATAAAAGTACAGGTATTATTATATATTTTTTAATCAATTTATTTATTAATCATTCATATAAAAGTATTGGAATTTCAGTGACATTTAATAATATAATTGCCTATATATTTTAAACCCGTTTTTGAATAATATTAATACATTAATATAGTAAAATATGTCTTAATTTGGAACACTAGTAATAGATATTTTTTTTAATTAATTTGTATAGATACTTATTATTTATACTAACTTATTAAAAATACTTTATAATAATTCGTCTACCACTTAATATTTAGTGAATATTAATCAATTTATCAATCATCTTAATTATCATTAAATCTATAATTTAAATTCAATTTAAACTTTGTTTTAAAGATAAATTACGAAAATAATTAATTTATAAAAGTGTATAATATACAGATTTCATTTTTATGGGTAAGATTCGAATATACTAGGATAAAATATTGACTTAGCACTTTCGCACAATTTGTTACAATCTATTACCACTATAATTTATTTCTAGTCGTATACAAGCTCCTTGTTCTCACCATATCTCTCTTCGCAAAGTCTACCAATTTGAAATGTAATCTAAATTCAGTGTCCTCCTGGTTCCATAAATATCCAAAAATCCTACAGTATAACATTAAGTGAAAATTTAAGTTCAAAAATAATAATAATATAGAACGTACCGTATATTTTAATTAAAATAAACAAATCTTAATTTATGCATAATGTTTGATAACAATAATAATAATTAATAGTTTAAAATATACAACATGTTTAATTAGATATTCGAAACCATATAAAAATGGAAACAATGTTTTTATACCAATATTGTTAAATTAATTGTATTATTATTTTTTTATAAAACGAAATTCTTAGACATATAATTATAATACATATAATACATAATATTTAGACATATATGTCACAATTACGATCTAAATCAATCAATTTTCTAAATTCTAAATGAAAATGATTAATTTTAACAATCTAAATCAATTTTATGTTTGGTACGATAAAATGATAAATTAATTTAGATTTTTAATTGTGCTTTCTGTAATTTTTTTTAAATAATTTCAATGAAGTATATTACTTCACTTATTTTATTAACTAAACAATAATTATACCTTATATGATAACTTATTGATAAACTATATGTTTTCTATTCTTCGTCTGAAATATTATTTCCATATTCTCAACAGATTGTTATAGAGAAATTCGAAGATCTATAACTGATTACAAGCCATCAAAACCAGAATTCTCTCTAAAAACAAAAAAAGCTCCTCTATTCCTCTTTCTACAATTTGTCTTTAAAGATATTTATGCACGGTAATAAAACTAATACCAAACCATTTTGTCACTTAGATAAATGTATCCAGTTTGTAATTTGCCACCTTAACTCTTTTTATCGGCAGTAGGTACTAGAAATTTATGGATTGTAAAACCCGTGTATCAAGCTGTATCGTTACATAGTCTGTATGGAAGACAGTAGTACCTAACTTGTGAAATATTTGCTTAGTGGGTACCAATCCATCCAATATTTTGGATAAGTAAGATCGAATTGGAAATATATATGTTCTATTTTTAACAAGGATTGTTTCTTTTTTCATCTATGCCGTTGTACTGACAAAAGTCAAACAGGATGCTCTTTGCATAGTTTTTTAAATTGTCGTTTTTTATCCATTTTGTCTAATTATTTTAGTTTAAATTTTATAATTAATGAATAATAGTCATAAGTTATTTGTATGTATTTTCGATCGACAAAATTAATAATTGCAATGTATATGTTAAATACGTTATTTGCGAGTATATAAAAAATTATGGTTGGTATATAGTTATTTTAGAATTTGATAATTTAAGTATTTTACTATGTACGTATTATTTGATATAATTTTTAACCTATCAGACATTTATCTCTAATGTGATATATGTGTTATAATTTTGTTGAAATTATTTTAAAATCATTATTATACTATTTTATAAATTAATTATCTTTAAATAATCTATTCATACATTTTAAAATTGTAAAATTTTTGTTATTTTATGATTATGTTAAAAAAACAATCAAAAATATATTATGATGCCACCACGGTTTATTGCAAAAATATACAAAATCTGAAGAATAGAACTACGATTAAAATGTTTTTAAACTCTACTTTATATTTGCGTGTTTGAACATTGCACTATTCAGTTCTCTTCTATTTTTGCCAAAAACGGTCAAGGTTTGTTTTTATAATATAACTTTATATTTCAATGAGATGAGTAGATCTCGTTAGATGACCAACATTCTCTATATGTGTTTATTAAATTTTCAAACATTTTATTTGACTTAATTAGTCAATTTACCATTAAGTTCGTAATATTTTCCTAACAAATGTATTTGTTGTTTATTTTAAATGTATTAAACCAAATTATATATCATCTCTATAAAATATAGGTTTACATTATATGTGATCGGTCAAATGTTATTTGATTACACTCCCGTGTTATTGAGTGATTCCATGTTTTTTCCTTTAAAATAACACTTCAATTATTCAACGTTTCCGATTCCCCGTATTATTTTTTCAATTTTTATAGTTTTTTAATAGGCATACATTATCTCTAATAGGTTGTTCCTTAGATTTAATAGTTTAGGTCTATTAATTTCAAAATTCAATATACATTATCAGAGGTCTCCAAAATGAAAAATAGTATTTTATAATGAATAATGTTTTGATTTTAAAAACTAAATAATAACTCAAAAATAAAAATACCAACAGGCAATAACATTGTATAATAATATTATCCATTTCGATCATCATATATCATAATATTAGGTATAATATTATAGTATATCGCATGCATATCAGTATATAATATATAATATCAATGTAATAAGGCCACAAATAATAAACTATTTTTCAGAAAACGAAATTTTAAGTTCTCTTAAAAGATATCTCTTGAATTACTGTATTCATTGCAATTAATTGAATAATAAACTATACATTGTCATTACAATAATGAAATGAATAATATAATTGATATTAAATGAAAAATAATTGAAATTAAAATTAACTATCTTTAACAAATCGCTTCCAACTTTAGTTTTTATTTTTTATTTTGTTTGTTTGTTTTATGGTCTATTATTAGTGCGTAATTGTATAACAATATGGAACTAAAATTCAGATCTTATTATGTCAGTCTGCAGTTCAACAATTCATATCAAAGTATTAAATAAAATCCATCGTTTTTTATGGTGTATAATATTAACATATAAACAATTTCGTTCGACATTGATTTATTATTAGGTAAAATGTCCCGGTTGAAAAACTTGAAAATGTAATGAAATATTTCCTTATCGATAAATTTTACATTATCATACCCGTAGCTATTTTGTAACTTAAGACAAAAAGACGATTCGCAATAATTGATAAAAAAAAACAAAAAAAAATGCGCGTTTATCATTTTCAATGTCTCAATTATTATAGTTTTAAGAGATCGGTAATAACACGACAGTTCCCCCGTCTCACATACCTACGGTGTGATGGTTACAACCTATAACCTCGGTGTACCGAAGTTTTTACGGTTAAGAAAAATATTACGAGGGTTGTGGATTATTTGTTTTTATATACTGCAATCGGTAATCTTCTAATGTCGCTTCCACGTCTAGGCTCTAAATCAATTGTAGCCCGCACAATGCATGCGACACTCGAAACCCTTTTTAAACGGTACAATAATATTGTGCGCGTGGATAGACACGTAACAGAAAAAAAAACCCCCCGTAATTTCACGCATTCACAATTTACGCGTTGTTCGAGCCATTCAAAGAGGTCGTATAGTGTTATATCGTGCACACGTATAGATAAAAACGTGCGTATTGCGACGATAATAACATTGTGTACGTTGGCGTTTCCACCAGTGGTCAAAGTGAGGGAGAACGGAGGGGGACGGCGTCCCCCTTCTTTGCTCGGCTTAAGTTTGGCGTCCCCTTTAGTATATAGTCCCCTTTATGTTTCTAAATGTTTAATTAAAAGTTGAGACTGAATTTGTTCTTTTGCACATAATATTCAAAAATTAAAAATAAAAAAGCTGGTCAATAGGGGGTGGAAGCACTTCGCTCGTCGGGTGTCAGTATGGGTGGATGCACTTCACTAATGGGCAGGATACTCTTGGTGGACGTATTGCATTTGAAAGCAATGATAAATCATTGCATTCAATAAAACGATTCTGAGCGTAGCTTCGGTGTAATAGTATACATAACTCTTAATATTAATTATATACCTACTCAGTACCTATCTATGTTTAACATTACATTGAAGATCAAATGTAGAAATAAATATGATTTAGTGTGATCTTATGCATATTTTAAAATGTAATATGATATATTTATAATAGCTCAGTTT